>WURT03130113.1:0-11522 GCA_009936505.3 Holothuria glaberrima | reverse complement strand
TTTACAAGATTATGGCTTTTTTACCTCTGGTGACCCCAAATGACCTTTGACCTCTGCGAAAAACAATAGGGATCATCAACTCGATATGGGCAATCCACATGCTAACTATGAGATCCCTCACATTTATCCTTTTGGAGATATAGTGTTTACAAGCAATTTCCAAGGTATTTACCATTTGACATCTGGTGGCCCCAAACGACCTTTGACCTCCACCAAAAACAATAGGGATCATCTACTCAATAAGGGCAATCTACATGCCGAATATGAGATCCCTCGGAGTTACCCTTCTAGAAATATCGTGTTTACAAGTAGGCGTCACATACGCACATACACACACACGCACACACATACACACACACGACATCACCATCGCATAGATTTCTTGCCTGCCTTCGGCAAGGAATCAATTAACCGAAAAAGGTTATAATATTTGACTAGTTTCGGTTCGAAACTAACCGTTTCTGTTCAAAATGAACCAAAGTCTAGTCAAATATTTGGCCAGACCTCGGTTCAGTTCCCATTTGAACTGATTTTGTTCAAATCTGACATTAGAAAAATCCGCCCCTTGAAACTGGGCGTCATGACTTGGCCGATAGCGTCAGGACCTGGCGGATTTTTTAACCGCAAAGATCAGATATTCACAGCCCGACGGACACTGGTCTGGCATTGTTGAATTTTATTTCCGTGCATAACTTCACTAAATATGAACCGATTTCCATGGTTGATGATTCATTTGGGAACTAATTTAGCCACTTAATCCGATTCTAGTCACATTATAAGTGGAAATACAAATGAATCCTTGGAAATGTTTCAAAGATGGATGCCCAGTATCTTAAGGTTAACCGCAAAAATGCGTTACTACCCTGCTGGATTCGGAAATCAAGGTCAAAGTATAAATGTCCAAGTTTCAAGCTGACGAAAACTGTAATGAACTGGACGTTTATAGAGTGTAGGCCTTACTGCAATGGTCTTAAGAACTGTTAAATGCAATTGGGACTGAGCATTTTCCCAACAGACCGCATCGAGGACAATGCTCCTTAGCAGTTTCTCTTACTTCTGCTTATGCAATCAAAATAATATGTGATGTTATGTTCTTAAATCGATGCTAGTTCATACTCCGTAACAGCCCTATAAATGTGCGTGTAAAAATGATGTCCTTATTAGCGAAACGCAGCAACTTTCCCTCTCAACCCTGGTCAACTTTCACTCCAACAGTTACGTCTTTGGTAGTCAAAGGGCACCTGGCTACTTGCGATTAACGTTATCTGGCCAGGTCCGACATCGTTATCGCCTTGACCGTAGGATACGTTTTAGAGAGTTTGTTCACCTAACAGGCTTCTAATCAGAGTATTGTTTATCCTACAATGCTTTGCTTTTAACTATAAATAAACAGCAATACATGTGAGCTCGTTCCTAGTTGTGATGTCACGGTTACCGATAGCTTTGTAATGTGTATAATGCCGGACCTTAATCTTACTTTCACCTTCACAATCACCTTTACTCTTACCATCACGATCACTATCCCGAGCTATCACTACCATTATCACTACCACATCACCATCACTACCAACCATACCCTTAACCAACTTTTACTATTACTATTGCTGTTGACTCCTTAAAAATTCTCTGTTTACAAGTTACGTGTAAAATATGAGCGATTGTAGTTTAACAGTGAGAGCAGAACCGTAAAAGGTGAAAACTGCAGAATAGTTGCTGTCTGAAAAAGTAGAGTGACAGAAAGTCTAACCTTGAACTGAACCACTGCACAAGAACCATACTTTTATCACCTCATTATGAAAGTGATGAAGTCATACAACCTACGACGCTAATATTTTGCTTATCTATAAATGCTATCGAAAAGCAATAATTATTCCTGATCACGTTTCATTAGCTTCGCGTCAAATGGTACGATATACTCGACGATTTGATAGCTATATTAACAACTTCAAGCGGTGACTTTGTCACCTTGGAACTACATTTAACTTCAAACTACTTCAACGGTGACACTCTTCTGAAACGGACTGTTGAATGCTACAAGGACGATTTTGCGATATCGTGGTTTTGGCGATACCGGATACTGATCACACCACCGTTCTGTTTACAAGTCGTCAGGGAAAAGAGATTGATATGGCAGGTATGCGTATGTCACAGAGCAACAGAAACGCATTCCCGGTGGGTACAGGGATAAGAATGAGTGAATCTATTTGTGTGCGTTTCGGTAAGTATTAGGAAGAGACAGTTTTTAGTGTAAACCGCGTGTTTATGGTCGGATTAGAAGATAATGTTAAGATTATTCGACACGATAGATGTAACATAAAACCTCTTACAGTCCGTGAGGTGAGGCACTTGTTCAATGATTGCATCAAATGTGTTGACGTTTTGAATGATCGGGTGTTTCAACTTTGTCCTAATTGTAACACCACTATTCCTGTCATGCCTTTCGTGTACGTTATAAATTTTTGCACGGTATGTATCTGTAGTTTATTAACTCCAATAAAGTATCTATCTGAAATATTCAACTTAGCACGCTAGAGGTTCGCATCGGGTGTATTCGCGGGGGTCGACAATCGTGTATACGGCAGAAAAATTTGATGCAGAACCTTCCTTACCTAAAATTGTCCAGTGGACTATTTTCTCATCCTCCATTAACTTGCGTCACCAAGACCGTAATTACGGTTACATTTGTAATAATTATTCCTTAAGATATCACTGGAATAACACTTCGTACTTCAGCTGTTGCGACTGCAACATCCACAATTACACTACCATCAGCACTCCCAGACCCATCTTCTTCCACGAAATCCCCTACATTTCAATACCATTTATTACCCTCCTTATATTCTCCATCCATCCCTCCCACAAGGCGATATGTCAACGGCTTAATGAGAATTATCAGCGCCGTGGGAAGACTTCACGCAGGGCGTCCCCGGCATTGCAATAAGAAAAGCAATGAAAAAAATTGCACTTCGGCTAGTGCCCAATACTGTGCAATTTTGGTACCCGAGGAAAGTGTCCCTCAGCCCCTTTCACCACAACTCAGTGCGATTGTACAGTGGCGACTATTTATCTTAATATTGGGAGGGGGGATTGACCCCATTTTCAAATAATTAGCTGTATGAAAATCAAAATTAATGATCCTTTTCTCAAATATTGGAGGGCATTTCCCGCTTGCCCCCCCCCCCGGGATAGCCACCCATGTGATTGTATAAATCTTTTCGATCCTTGACATTTTTTATCCCTTTCACAACTTTGTTCAGGTCAGATTTATTGCACTTCAAACAGAAACAAACCACGTGATCATTTTTTTTAACAAAGGTGAAGAAGAAAGACAGAATAATAAAACATTTCCCAATATCTGAAACGTAAAAGCCACATTCGTACTACTTTAGCAGTGGGTATTCCTTGCCCGCAGGCTATAATACAATCAGGCACAAGGGAGTTCTTACAACTCGATGGAGAAAAGCCGGACGTAGCATAACCACCACGTCATAATTGGATACTGTGATTATTTCGAAACCCTTCTTTTATTTAATCACGAGTCTGGAATGATTTAATAAAAACGATTAGAAGGGGTAATTTAAGAACACCAGAGAAAAATCGACCTTTCGTTAAAGAGTTTACCCTCAATGCAGAGGCCTTTGCTACGTTTCGTGAGTAAGACAAGATATTTTGCTCGTTCAAAAGGAGGGCAAGATGATATTAGAGTGAACATTTTTAAGTAAACAGTCACGAATATAGATATAAGCTGCCGGAGTTAATTAAACGATGTGCAATGTAGGTTATGAGGTATCTTATGCAGGAACAAAGACCTCACGAATTAAAGGTTTGTCTTTAACAGAAAGGTCTTAGCTCAAATCAGGTTTTGGTATGTTAGAGAGGTACTTATTCTAAGCAATCTGGTGAAATTTCCATTGAAATCTATAGTGTGGTTCTCAAAGTATCAGCAGTTAAAGTTGTCACATTTTCCACACAAAGTGATCTTGGAGCGAACACATATGATGTCAAAGTCTCACATTAATGTGCAGTCTTTTGTTTTTCTTTAAACTTCACAACCAATTTTCTCCTCAACAATCCCATGTTACAGGAATGTGATTGCATGAGAGACACGGAAAAATTACAAACTTCACATTCCACATGGGGAGGTCTTATTCCAATTAACTGCAAGGTCAACACAACATACTGAAAAAAAAAGGAAACGAAGCTTCTTTATCCATATTGAGGAAGTGATATACTCCCTGCTTGCCTCAAACTCACTTTTGGTCACAAATATAGTAACTTCATTTGCAAATATCTCGAGTTATACATGGCCGATTTGAATGGAATTTTCATCAAATTGCATTTCGTTCCTCTTTCACATATGAAATTAAATTTTTACATAAACCCTTCTTTTAAGAGCGGGTACAGACAGAAATTGTAGACTGTAGTCATTGCTTTGCCCAAACGTGATCTCTCGCGTGTTTAATTTAATCCCGGAAAACAGAAAGTTTTTTAACTCAAAAGAATGTCAATTGACTCAAACATTAGACCGTCTTTCAATTGAACACTTGGAAAGCAGCAAAGTGTCATCAGTTCGAATTCGCCTTAATGTAGTATGAGTTCACTGACCGAAGCCTGAGGCGTCCAATTCCTACCAGAATCCTGTCAAGATGCCCGCCACTAGTGACGTAACATAGGGTAAACGGCCTCCATTAAGCGCGATACATTTAATTAAAGCAAGTAATGAAAAACAATTATCAGATTGCAGAGTGGGTACACTTTTGACTCACTCTTAGAGCTGTGTGTGGTAAAAATACAAGAATATTTTGTTATTCAAAGGGTTTAAATGCTCGAGAATTAAGTTTCCGATGTTGTAAAACCTTAGTCGCCAAGATGGTACTTAGTTGGCGGGAACATACCTTTTTCGAACTACGTTCCTTAATTTCAATATGTAATTATTTACGGAACCGCAAAGCAAGCTACTCATTAATTTTGTTTACCACTAAATTATCTTGTACTCGGCCCTCCTAGGCTGAGGCACTGTTTTTCATTTGAACTATGTTCATGTAAAATTATCTGGCAAATATACTGAAGATCTGGGCAGATTTAATATTTTGATCATATTTGCTATGTTCGCCAAGGGTGCAATGTAAATCTCGTGAGATGGCCAGTCAAACTCAAAGACGATGGTAAAATTGAAGACAAGGGAAAAAAGACGTTTTTAGGACCTCATGTCTCTTGAGGTCTAGAACAGTTGAATGACAGATGCAGTATGCAGGTGACACTTACTTCAACGCGCTAAACTAATATTGGAGGGGCACTATGTTGTTACTGTCCATCTTCTCTCGATGGGTGTTAATATTTTCCCTACGCAACGACACTTTTCTATATTCTAATTTGCCAGGCGTTTCTCTTTGATTCACCTTCGTAAGAAGTAATCTGCGCAAGAGCTTATCAATCAGTCTGAATGATATGAGGAAAGCCCTCCCTTTGTGATTTTCCATTCTCCGTTCTCTCACTGACCTCCCTCAATAGAGAAAGGAAATTAACCCCCAGAGTGACAATAAAAATGTCGTTTTTCCTGGTGCTAAACAGGATGTAAAGTGCAACAAATTTCCTATTTCTTGACAGGGTGTTACAAACGACCACGATTTGAGGAATGAGAAGAGTCAAAATTTGTTGACAGAGTTGCTTAACGGGCTTCATAACTTTTACAAAGACCAAAGCCTGCGAGAAGGGTGGAATTTTCCTGGTCACTGGATGGGGTGTGTGATATGTGTAATGAAATGAAACCATGAGGTAACAAAAGAAGTTGAGTTTGGCGAAAATTAAAAACCTCTGCACTTCGAGCAGATGTTTGTTTGGCGCACGCTATTTCTCATTTTGAATGAACAATGATATAAGTTTGTAGCCTTAGACAAGCATATCGACTGTAGAGGGTCTCATTTTAGCCTTGCAACACTAACATAAATTTAATATTGATAAAATTGCCCACTTTAGGTCGTTTTGAAAGGTAAAGAAATGTTCAGGTGAAATATGACGATTTTGTGCAATTAAAACAGGAACATAAAATCTTAAACCATGCGAAACAAGAAATACTACATGCCAGTAATGCTCTTCTGACTGCGCTGTAGGCTGTTTTTGAAACCCCACCATGCTATTGTTTACGTGGGGTACATCACCTTAACAAATCCATCGGCTACGGCAGTCGCAGATGTAAGAAGCTTTGAAATACGTTCTTGTGGAATATATTTGTTGTCAATTGATTGTGTCTTCAAGGTCTTACTTCTGCACCTGAACTGTAAACGCATACGCAAAACTAGGAAAGTCACAGCTGACTTTTACAGTGAGTCTTATTTATTGTGCTTTTATTCGAAAATGGAGATTTCTTCCAAAAGTTATTACAAATGGTGATATCTCGACAAGCTAGGGAAATAAGAAAATGTGGTTTTTGCACTTTGCTTGGGATTTTGTAATTCATTTGCTAATGATATTGAAATCTGTGTCTTTCCATTTCTTTTAAGGACACCATTACCCACTGAAATTTGACCTAAGGTCATTTGACGATATTTGCCAATAATCTACCCCTTGGAGAGGGTGTTTGATTTTAAGAGACGTAAATATGCTTTATACTCTCATTGGTGCACATTTCTTCTGCAGCGGTAATTACATGCTTTAAAATCTTTTATATCCAATGTATTAGAGTTTTAATAGCCATAAAGGTTTTGAATTTTGCCTTCACGACTATTCGAGTCGTCATCGTTGCTGACATACTCCTCAACCTAAATGCAGCGAAAATAGCTAAACAGTGAGATGATAAAATATATTAATCATTCTTGCTAGAGACTCGCTACGTCTCACTGACATGTCTCAGGTAATAAGCATTTTGAAGTTTCCAGTTATAGATCAGTCGGGTTGTATAAGCTTTATGTAAACATATAAACCAATCAACTGCAGAAATTAAATGTGAAATTACCTGTTCAAAAGTTATGATATACAAGATGTGTGGGGTAATATGTCATTCGGTTAGGAGGCTTTGCATGATTCCTCGTAAAACGTGTCATATGCAGTATTACAAATTTCCAGGGATATATCAGAAAGGAGAGACATTCGTTCTACTTTTCGCATTCCGTAAGCTACGATACTAAACCACCGGCCACTTCCCTATCCATGTAAGCACACAATTGGTCTATTCAGGAAAGCCTTTGCAAATTTCCAGGGCTAATCAGAAATTAGCTACATTAACTCTACTTTTAAATAAATGAAATGAAAAAGTTTCAAGGGGTATGACGTAGTCGTTATTGTATATAGTTCCATATTTTCGTGTCGATGTGGAGAAGAGTTTTTACTGCCAATATCTTACCACACCTAATATATGCTGTTTCTGCTTGGTATCACTTTGTACTAATCAAAGATAAGAAAAGAATTACTCCTTTTTTAAAGTTTTATTCTAGAATTTTAAATATAGATTTTAACTTTCTTATGAGTACTGTAAATAACGCTACTAAAAATGAGTTCATTAGAAGTGTACATTGCATACGGAAAAACTAAAGAAATTCTTTGCATACCGAACTGAACTCTCTAATTCAGGAAACTACTAGGTATAACCTTAGAAATAAAGCAATAACACCAAAATTCAGAATTAATGTGAATTAAAATAACTTCATTTATCGTGCTGCTCTTTATTTACAAAATGGTAATCTAGACAATTTATTATAGACAGCTGCATTTGTACTATTTGTACATAGCTATATTTTTGTACACTAACAGTTTTATTAAACCTCACTTTTGATGTCCTGTTTATAAATTTTTATATTTATACTGGAAATAAATAAATAAATGAAAAAAATTCGCAGTCTTGTAAGCTACGACACCAGTTCACCGTCCATTTTCCTATCGATTTATGCACACAATTGGTCCATTCAGGGGAGACGTTGATGGAATAGGCTAACTTGGTTTTCATAAAATAGCAACTGGCCATAGAAATGAAGTACGGGAGAACGATATCATGTGATCTGGACTGAAGCCACTGATCTAGCTGTCTGTACGGTAAGAAAACAACGGAGCGTAATACAAACATTACCGTACACCATTGCTTTTGGCTCAGTTATTGGCAGAGTAACTGAAAGTGTACAACGACAAATTTTAATCGCCATGAGTTTTCTCTGTCAGTTGTGACAATTCCTCCTAATCTTTCGAAAAAACGGGTCATGACATTAAACTTTCTAAGCTGAATGCAAACGGTACGTCATGCGAATCACCTGGCGTTTTGCTGTACAGCGGAATCGCCCTCACTAATTTTGTGAGTTTGCCTCTTCACTAGTTGGGCATGCACTGATATACTGTGTTAGCGTCCTCCCTGACTGACACTATGATAAGTAAGCTTAATAACTTGCTTGTGTGTTAGATTATCCCAGCTGCCGTTAACATTCACTGTAAAATAATTTATTTAGCGTTACAAATCACCAAGTACAATGAACATGGTAGCTAAGACGTCGAAATTTAACGGTATGACTATGTAAAATCCAAGGTAACATGCTCGTAGCCAAGGGGGCCAGGAGGCCCTACTCCCCGAAGATTTTTTCGCCCTCCTAGAAAGTTTCAAATTGCCATTTAATTATTACATTAATATGTTACACATTTGCCATTTTGCCCCTTAAGTAGGATGGAGGCCCCTATTTTCCTACAGTTAGGCTAGCCTAAAATAGACGTAGGCTTAACGATGTATGTACGTACTGCACGAAAATAGGGGAACGCAGTATACCTTGTTTGGCTACGGGCCTGAAAGGTAGGTATGATGGTCTAAATTGAAAGCCATCCTTTTTCTGAGGGCCTAATAAATGGGGGAAAGTTTCACGAAAAAATAGCTTAATTTCAGAATCAGTTTAAGGATATCTTGTGAAGACGGGTAATATGTAGAACTGAAATTAATGCACACTCATTAACAGCTGCACAGAAGTATTCATTAGTGGTTCCATAATTATATATAAGCGCCCTCATGTAGTAAGAGGCAATCAAGCCACTCCCACCTGACTAACTCAAGTGGACTGCGATAGCGACCTTTCCATCTTTTATGCAGGGCCTTTTCGGCTCGCATTATTTCAAAGTGACATTCTTTCTCGATCTAGGGGATATTTTCAGAGAGCTACTTCGTGGGAGCTCCCTGGTATTTATCGTCTGTGAGCTACAGTCAGCTCTAGGTGGCATTTCGGTAAAATGGTAGCGAAGTATTGGCGCCCCAAAACATCACACCCTAACTAAACTTCTGAACTCCGTCAGTACATGAAATCAAGTGTCTTATGTTACATAAGATGCATCATGCTAAGATTCATACGGTACCCCAACTTTAAACACTGCAACGACGTCCTTTATTACCGATCGTGTCACCATTCTCAGTAACCTGATGGAATTCCATTGCAAAAGATATTCAAAGCTCCAGGAAGAAATGCAACAAGTAACGTTAAATGTAAAACAAATGTAAATTAACTATTTCAATGCGTGTTACAATGACATTAAGTAAGACACAGTCCCTTAAACCCAATAGCAAACCAATGACACCATTTTAATATCAGTGATATCAGATTTGTTCTTTTTACAATACCTTCAGTGCACAAGACGTTGCACTAACCATTTTTCGGCTTTGTTCTCTATCTTAATTACATAGGCGAGCCTTGGGTACCTGTATTTTTGTAACCAGGCTGTTCTTGTTTGCCAGAGTAGTTTATGAAATAACAGTCCTTTGGAGAAATTGGAAATATTACTTGTACATGGTTTACCGCACAAGCGTGAATGAAAGTAACTCAATCTTTTGGTGTGGGCTTTTAGTAAAGATGAGTTACATGGCTATGATTTCTGGCTAAGTCTATTTTGAGCCGACGGTACGAGAAAGTCGACTTGCACTTAAGTGGAGGTCATTTTCTTGACAACTTTATGAAGAGACAATAGAAAAAGAGTTTTTTATCATTTACAACCAACGGTATTCAGAAAACGTAGAGTCAAAGGAACATAATTATCGTTTCAAGAACAACTGAAAAAAATAGATCAAATTTTTGATAGGTCACAGTACTATGATTTACATAAGATGAGACTACACTCGAAATTAACTCCTAAATGTAGGGCCATGTCAACCACTCTGATCCGTTAATGACACTGACGTCGCCAGATTTTTCGAGGTGGGGGCACTGAAGGGGGGGGGCACAAGGTTCCGCCGGAGAGACACACCAACGTGAAGAATTTAGAGGTGCTGAAGGTGTCATGGTGACTCGAGGCGTTCTCTTATGTGTTAACTGTTAAGTGAAAACTGCCTGGTGGGGTCCAAAAAGGTGGAATTTTAACTTAAGGAATGTATGTGATTTATTAGGTTGTTTTAATGTAAAGCGCCTCAGAAAACCTTTGGTTGTGTAGTGCGGTATTTCAAATGACATTTGAATTACATTACATTGCCTTGATATTATAACAATAACATATATGTTCCCATTGTCAAAGGCTAGTGCCCGCTGAGAATACCCTTGGTGCATAGCGTACAGAAAATTCTGTTATTAAATGTTAAAGAAATGTTTTTGTAAGTACTTTCAGGGGGTACCACCACTTCACGATTCCTAACTTCTCCTTGACAAGAATTCAAGAGAGCACTTTGCCCTTGTCAATTAAGTTTACGAAACCGGTGATTAAATTGAAGGACATTAGCCAGTGAGATGAAACTATTTTATCCTGATATGTTATTTAATTTGACGTAAAAAGCAGCAAAAACCGCAATCTTAACAGTATGAGCCAGGTAGTCAGGTAGCGAATTGTACCCTTTACAGTAGTCCATTGGCTTGGTGAGCTGATCTCGAAGCCTGTTAAGCATGCATCTATAAATTGTATCTAGATATCTTGCGGTTAACGTTTCATAGCACGATCAACATAACCTTTCACTCCATCCACTTCCCACAGGCAATTGAATAGTATCAAAATATGGAGACTAGTGGATGAACTCTTCACAACAAACAGAATCACTCAAATCAATCAAATCACTCAACAGATTGGTTGAGCGTACAACCACGTGTGAGTTCGTTCCTTTCTGATATATACGGTTCAGAAATGCAAGACTTGTCAGAGGTACGTTAAAGAGATAATATTGTTGCACGACCTGCCTTATATACTGGTATCATATATATATATATATATATATATATACATTAATAAATGTATATATATATATATATGTATTCATATATGTATAAATATACAGTATATTTGAAAGTCGGTAAAGCTGAAAAATCTGGGTGAGGTGAAAAGCAAAGTTGACTACACCGGAATTCGAACTCGGGACGTCCCGCTTTCTAGTGAGAACGTTCTAACCACTAGTTGACCCATGAAGCCAAGATATATATATATATATATACATATATATATATATATATAAATACAAGTATATATTTATAAATATATATACATTTACACATATAATATATAAACATTTTAGCATTTATATTTTATAAATAAATATATTTTGTGTACATAAATCATTATATATATATAAATATTTCGTATTATAATATATA
>WURT03130102.1:0-11523 GCA_009936505.3 Holothuria glaberrima | reverse complement strand
AGTAACAAACCACCCAGTCTTAATGCAGCTTATAATACAGTCTTAATTTTCGCTGAAGTTGAAATCGCATGAAACACCACAGATTTTGGTAAAAGAGTTTTAATAGAATTGAGCCAATACCTATAGGCTATAACTTCATCATTTATTCCAAATGTAATCAGTTAATCCAGAGAAGTTATATAACGGACGGATGCCGGACAATTACCCCCGGACAAATACCACCCGAACAAATACCCAGGCACCCGGACATTCACCCCCAGTCTTATACCACCCGGTCAAAAACCACCCAAACAACTACCCACCGGACAAAAACCCCCGAGGACGAATACCTCCGAGGATAAGTACCCACCGGACAATTACCTCCGGAAAAGAAAACTCCGCCCCCCACAAATACACCCTGCACACCCCGGTTACTACCCGAATTGTGCCAGAATACGTCCTCCCCGACCCCATCAACCCAGCGAACGCAGCGGCCGGGCAAATTTTTTATCTGGTGAATCCAACAGCGTAAATCATTGAGGCCTGAGAACACCTGTGCCGTTTCTCGCAATGTAGTGATCATGTTTAGGGAAAATTTCTTCCCTGCCGGAACCAACAGTCGTGCTTCGTTTATTCTAAACAGAACTGGCTTACTTCAAACATTCTCTTAAACGTGAAAGCTAAAAATCATGTTTCTTAAATACGGAAATTACTAAAAACGTTCAAGCATCTGACAACTTTTCGATTTGCTTGCAATCAAAGATAGAATATTTGTAGGAAGTAAGGAGAAATTTACTGGATATCCCATGTCTTCTATATAACAGAGTTTAATATAAAATAACTGTCAAAAACTGCTTATCGACAAAATCACCAAGGTTGAAGAATAAGGTGCATGAAATCGGTCTGACGTTTCGACTGTAGGACTGTGGACAGTCTTCTTCAGAGGGAGATGTAGCTCAAATTTAAAAGTATTAAAATTAATGCTGGGTGTATATGTCTTCGAGACACATTTTGGCGGCATTATGCCAGAATACTTGAACAGATGGACATGAACAAAATAAGTTTCCAACTTCAACGGTCTCCCTGCTAGCAACGAATATCGCTTGCTATGCAACCGCTTTCCGATCGGCAATTTTGTAGTTTTTTGCAGTCTGAAGTTCGTACTCAATAAACAAATTAAAGGTTACGGCTTTCCAAAACAACACTGGATATCCGACACAATCGGACTACCAAGTTAACATCACCTTTTTCACGATGGAAATACTTAATGATAATAGATGTGTTTTCTTAAAGTACTTAATTTAATAATTTGGGACGACTGTCTGGGTGAAGGCTAATTACACATTCCTTTTTCGGAGATCGGATTCGATACAGGGATTTCTTACGCATTATTGCAGTACATAACAAACATTGACGTTATATTTATCCCTGTTGTTGGAGTGGTACGATTCCAAATGATGGTCCTTGTTGTCAGTCCCATGACGTAAGATCGGACACAAAATTACGGGGCGTTTCGTGCGCAATCTAGATTGTGCCACAGTCGGAATTTATAGGCTTTAAAGAGTATCTGGTCGGATTTTGTTTACCCTAAACCCCGATCAGAAGGTTCAAAAATAGTTTCTTTTCAGCAAGTCTAGAACGGAACTTCGTATGCCGGGTCGGTTGGTTGTTCATGTTGAGTTGAGTTGTTCTTTGGGGACGTAGTTCCATAAGAGAGCAGAACTCCTTCGGGAGTATTGTTTGGTTTTCGCCCCTTAGCTCTTCGCCAGAGAGTCGAGGGTTTTTTTTTTTTTTGAAAAAGTATAAGTACGTCCCTTGCTATTAGCTGATACATTATAGGTATTCTGTAGCAACTAACATCAAAATATAACATGGCAAATAACAGCATATTCCATAGGGAGATTTATTACACATGCCTCAGCTTTTGATTCGTTGCCGAAGGCAGGCAAGGAATCTACGCGATGGTGGTGTCGTGTGCGGGTCTGTATGTATGTATTTGTGTATGTGTAGATTAGATTTAAAAATGGAACCTACTGCCATTGTGCTTGGTGCTCAGCATAAGCAATGGAGCAGGGAAAACAAGCAAGCCAGTGAGCCACAACTGTAAAGAAGGCTCGACTCAAACCAATTGGTTAGAAACTGAGCCGTAAAACTTCATCTAACTAACTAACTTAGCTTGTAAACACGATTCTTTTGCTCCGTGGTGGCTCTTTTTAGCCTTTTTGGAGTTTTTTACTGAAGACTGAAGACGTAATGTCATGATAGGAATGGCCGACACTTTTCATATTTGGTGTATAGATTTGTTATGTTGAAGGAATGAACCCTTTTGTTTTTGGTGTAAGTCAAAGGTCATTTGAGGTCACCAGAGGTCTAAAGCCGAAACCTTGTAAACACGATATTTCAAGGCAGGCAGCTTGGATAGATATCATATCTAATATGTGGATGCGTTATGGTGAGAAGATGAACCCTATTGTTTCCTGTGGAGGTCAAAAGTCATCTGGGGGTCATGGAGAGTCAAACACTGAAAACCTTGGTAACAAGATATCTCAAAGTAGGAAGCTTGGACAGATTTCATAATTGGAATGTGCATGCCTTATGGTGAGAAGAACTATGTTGTCTTTGGTGGAGGTCAAATGTCATCTGGGGTCACCTGGGGCCAAAGTCAAAGAACCGTTTTAACACTATTTCTCAATGTAAGAAGCTTGAATAGATTTCATACGTGGTACGTAGATGCTTTAGAGGTTAGAGAAAGAATCCTTTTGTTTTGGGGAGGCCAAAGGTCATCTGGGGCCATTCGAGGTTGAAAAGCAAAATTTCCCAAGAAAATCCCAACATTTTCTATGGCGAGGAATCATTAAGCCTTTGGGCTTTCTCATTGTTCTATTGGTGCGTCGTCGCGCCTGTAGTTTTGTGTGTAAACCGACAAATTTGGGTGTAAACTGAATTTGCATGTAAAACCAGATTTGCGTGTATACTAATTTTGTGTTTTTACGCCCGGCCCCTTGTCGACTTATCTCGAGTGTGGTTTACCCATCCTTGTTGTAGGTAGTTTCGCACGGTACTCAGTGTACAACGAGGTATGTTTGTAACTATTACTATCCGATTCTGCTCCAGATGCCGACATTTAATGTACCATCCGACACCAACTACCTTTCAGCTTTTGAATTACAGACTCGAGATGGGAATTGAACCTGATGGGGCCAGCGTCACAAACACGCAAAATGGAGGCGTGAGGAAGCGAGGACCTCATGAGATGTATTTTGTAGGTGGTGAGGTGGTGAGGTGAGGTGAGGTGAGGTGGTGAGGTGTAATTTTTTGGTACGGTACTTCAAAATAAAAATGCACGCGCAGTTTAGTCTTGCCTAAGAATGGCAAAATATTGCGCCATTTTGCATCAAAGCACACTTTCGTACAGTACAAATCTCTCAAATATGACGGGAACACCCCATAAAACCCCTGCGCAAGGGTCTGACGGTACTAGCCTTTGTGAAAAATATTGCAAGGAGAACCTATTAGTGTACATGGTGAGCAATTTGTGGGCCATGTAGCTAACACTTGTCCGTATATAGTTGGCATGCATAATTATGGTTACTAGACTGGGAACACTACATTGATTTCTTACCTTATTGTCATTCTTATTGCAAAAAGAATGACTAGACAAAGAGAAAAGGTTTTCTTTCAAATTGTAGAGACTCTTTCCACTGTTACCGCTCCGTATAACATACAAACCAATAACGTAGTAAGATCACAGAAGGACGAGATTAAAATTCAATAACTTGATTATTATTTAAAATTACAAACATTCTTTCCGTAATTCGTTCAAATATTAAATCTTAGCTTAGGCATGTTTACAGTCAATTACTTAATACAGTTATCTCTAGTCTTGGCTGGTGATGAACGGGCTCCGTAGTACAAAGTCGATATGATAGGCTACTGTAGTGGATTTGGTTCCTGAGATAGGCGGATAGGGCGAAGTCGAACTCGTGTCCATAACCAGCAGTGCTTGCGTTGGCGAATATTACTCTTTAATCAGCAACTCTCACGGTACAGTAGAATGGCGTACAGGAAATGTCTGGTTTCTGTGTGCTCTGATGATATTACGACTGGAAGCAACACATGTCTAGTTGAAGGATGTTAAAAGGAGGTGTATCTCTCAACAAGTACACTGTGGGAACGGTTCAGTGATAACGTCTGGCTTTATGTTGTTTTATCTCTCTCAGTCCCAGTTGCAAGAGTTCACCTTTAATACTCTACAGCCCTCGTTCGAGAGCCCTCTCGAATATGGCGAGTTCTGGCTATACATTTATTTCGTCGAAACACCGCTAAAGTTAGGTTTTCAAGTCGAACAGTTCTTTCCAGAAGGATGTCGAATCTTCTCCAAATGAAAACATGTATTTTCTAAAAAGGACTGCTAACCAAATCGAAGGTTCCTAGAACTTTCTGGAGTGTCGTCGTTGAAGGATTCAAACCGAGATTCCTGGAGAGCCGTTCTTTGCGAGTAATACCACCTATTCAATTACGTTGGTGATATTAGATAGGCCTATGGCAGATAATAAAAAACATGAATGTTACATGTTCATACTTTGTAGGCGGTTAAAATTGTCACCCTGGCAATTGTCATGAAATGTGGAGTACGAACTGTGACGAATGAGCGCGACGCGCACCGATTTTTTCCTTAGCACAAGTTTTGAACGGATTTTGTACCAAGACAATTGCAACTCTTGAACAAAATGTATCCGCCAAAGAATGGGCGAATCGTCTGATTATTGCATCGTTAAAGTTTTCAACTTTCATTAAATAATTCTTCTCCCTAAATTCCGACCTGCTTTGCATTCTTGCAAAATTTTGTGGCCCTCCGTAATGACTCATATGCATAACATAACACCTAGCATAACACATAGCTTTCATACAAAATTTTCCCAAAGAGAAATGTCACCCTTCCCTGAAGCTCTCCTTAGTAATAAACAAATCCCCTTCACAGATACAGATAAAAAAATGGGTATAAACTTTGAATAAGATGCAACTTTCTCAAAATAATCGAACAAACACTGATGTTATCTTACATTAAATACCTACTGTACATTTGTCCAAGTCCACAAAGTTGTATATAGTAGGCCGTGCATTTTTGGGTAAAATCGTTCACTTCCGGAATGAAGCACCAAAATTTGCACACAAGCTCCTCAGGAATTGCTACGTGGAAAAAGTCCATTAGCCACTCAAAATTCAAAATGGCGGCCGATTATCCAAGTGCAGTAGGTGTGATCGTAAGCCAACTTAAAATTGTCAGAAACTAGCTGGTCTTTCCTATAGGAGCTTGGGTTGGAAGCACCCCTAGAAGTGCTATGCAGCTTGTACCTGGCTGCTCGTAAAGTGGCCCTTCTGCTTTTGTGTCTAAAACTCTCTTTTCTGAGTCTGTTTTCATTCCAAACATGCTGCATTGACCTCAAAATTTGTATGCATGGACTCATTAGATATATACCAATACCCACAGACCTCATTTTCATTGCAATTGATTCACCTGGGCCATTATTAGTTGCATGGATTGCACTGTGGTCACAAAAAGCACCATTTCGTGAAATTGTTCTGTTTTGTTTGGGATTTGTGGTGCTGCATGCATGATTCATAGCCTCAGCGTTTTGATTGGATGTTGAAAACTGTGTTTCCCAAAGTCTTGTCTGACTAGTTCGGGTCCTGATGATGTGGTCCAAAGTGATTTCATTGGAATTTTTTTTTTTTTTTGGCCTTCGTCGCAAGAGTTTCTCTGTGACCCTGAATGTTTCAGGCCCTGTAGGTAAACCCTGCTGGCATCCCTGTATAGACCATACTGGTTGTTTGAATATTCATGTGCACATCATCTCACCAACTGATTCAAGACCTTCTGGTGGGTGTGCATCTCACCGTTATGCCTGTTACTTTCAATAGATACTTCAGCTGGTTTCTTGCTACCTGATACAGTGGCACAGTAAGTTTGTTGGGTGTGGGAGGGTGTTCGTAAATTGTTCTGTTGAGGCACCAGTTGTTTGAATGTATCCGAATGACAAATCCAGACATCCTTTATTTCGTATATTCAGTCATGGGATGTACAACATTGACATATTTTGTACTTTCTTTTATTTATTCCTGTTACATAGGTTAGTGGCTACCATTATAATGTTATAGGCGGCTGCCATAACTATTCGGCTGCAAAGAGACAGAGCCAGATGTACCCAGCCCAAGATTTTTTAAGGGCAGGCTGTGCTCAGTATAGAGTAATTCATTGAGTGCAGAGGCAAATCTGTGGCTGGGGAACAGACATAATAAAGTGGGGGAGTTCAGACACCACATGTCATTGAAAGAAAAGGTAAGGTGATAAATGTACTAAAATGGCTCTTTCAATATACCTTGGTAACGTATGTAACATTGACGGACATGCTTGTCCATCCAACAGGTTTACTGATAATTAAACTGTACCCTACTCCATAGTAGTACTGAAAAACTTTACATACATTTCTATGTGCATTAAATGTGTTTCAACAAAGATGTTTTTCAAACTAATAACGTTCAAACATCTTCAGTAATGTTGGACGGACACATGTAAATATATCAGCAGAATGGGAAAATCATTTTGTTTTCAGGTCATGAAAACTATATAAACATGAAATATAGATACAGTTACAATAAAATAAATTACTCTTCATACATGTAAGGACTTAAAAAGTGTGTTACTTACATTACTTTAATTTGGACGGACACATTTTTTGAAAACTTCAGTTTTCCATAATTTGAGTTATATTGCCTTGTTGTAATTTTTCATCACAGATGAGTCAAAACACAGCAAACTGTTGTCAGTAGGGACATGTAAAAGAAACTTTAGAACCATGTTTTCTTTCTGAGATTAACACTCAAAATTGTACTTTGTATAATATGTACCTGTTCACTGTGGAAATGCCCATATGCATTCATGTGCAAAACCTGCCAAATTTCCATCCAACTGTCCAAATTTCCTTGCATGGAGCTTCCCATATTCCCTATTTATCCACCCATGTTTTTCATTATTGTGTTTATGTGGGTGGGGGTTCACTTCATAAATTTGTTTTTTCTTCCTCTCTTTAAGATCCAGCTATGAAGGAAGATATTCGAGACATCTGGTATGGACATGTCAAGCAAGGACTGGCAGACTACTGTTACTGCAAATCTTAGTCCAGTAAGTCTAAAACATGATTTAGAATCTGAGTCTAATCGGATGACATGACCAAAAACGGGTTTAATAAGTATATTAAATGAAATTGTGCTATTTATGCGGAATTATCAAACTGAGCCCAGCACATAGTGGCCTCAAATTTTGTGCAGTACCTACTTATTTCATTAAGCCTGCATTATTGGAGGCTAGCCTAACTCCACTGAAATCTGGGTCTCTACCCTACTTAATGGCAGATCATAATACAAGCTTTAACACCTAAAAGGTAATTGCTGTGCAGTCCAGGATGCAAAACTACATATAAGAACCCTCATGGTAATAAGAATGGATTTCAAGAAGGATCATATTACAAAATTCTCACATAAACTCAAATTTAGGACATGTTTTGTAGCTACAGGTGTGTTGTGTTTATCCTGGCAGATTGGAAGATGAGTGCATATGCCTTTGAATTATTAGACTTATTGCTAAAGTATATGCAAAGGAAGTGGTTCTTTCAGTTATATGGCACACAAACTGTCTCTCCAACATGTCTTGTAGCAGTGTTGGAAAAAAGGCTTCCATAAACTTAGAACCAACATGGTGTTTCATTGAATCTGTGCATGTGGGTCAAGCAGCAGTGACGGCAAAAAAGTGAAACAAAAATAAGAGCCTCTTTTTAAGGTTCTCCTACAAAAATAAGAGCCTCTTTTTTAAGGTTCTCCTAACTGTAAAATAGAAGTGAAAACAGAAATAACACACAGCACATGCAAATAAAACAAAAGTATTCATGTTAGGTTGAAAGTACATGGTGTGTGGCTTTATTTGCTGTTAACATGGGGAGGGGCAGCAGTTTTTCCCTCAATGGAAGAAACAATATCTTTGGGCACATGGTTTATGTAGAAAGTTGTCGGTAGGGATCAAAAGAATGTAAACTTACATAAGGAAATTGCAAATTTTATTGAGATGTTTTCACATCTGCCATAAATAAGTCAGTGTTGGGCATGGGCAAAAACATTAGTTTTACACAGAATGGCTTCTTACCTGAAAGGCAACATTCAGCTCTTCAAAGGAATGTTCTTATTTCACACTGACAACCCTGACATAAAGTTTTGCTAAAGATAATGCTTGCAAATTAATTCAGTGAAAGGTGCAAAGTTAAATGCAAATTGCTAAATGGTGTTGCTTTTCCAAAAATCTTATTGTGTGTGTGTGTGTTGCTAATAAGATTCTATTTCACCAACAGTTTTCATGATTTTATTGTTTTGCAGGAAAAGGTGCTTCCGAAGCTGCAGACTGGGCATGTTTCTTCATCTTTTGGGCTTGAAGAGATGGGATGACGCACAAAACAAATACCCGACGGCATCAACAAGAGAAGTGCTGGAACATTTCTGTAATTTTAACCTACGTTCCACTTCTCCTGAACTTAAAACCTTTTGCCATCAGCTGAGGATGGAAGACTGCCAATTCTTCAGAAGCCTTTAGGGGTGACAGAGGATCCCTTGGTTATGCAGTTAATTGTGATGTTCTGCTGATGGATTTTGAAACCATATTGGAAGCAGACCCGATTTTCTCAGGCGCTGCCCTAGTTATTCTTGACAAGCCACAGATAATTTCTCAGCTTTAATTCCTTGCTGAAAGCTGAGGAAATTAATGTGATGGTGTGTGTGTATGTGTGGGTGAGGTGATGCTTGTCATGTAAAAACAGTATCCTATGGCAGCATTGATCAGTACTTTCATAATTGGTATACACATTTGTCATATTGAGACAAATGCTCCTTTTTTGTTGTTGTGGTGGAGGTTAAATGTCATTTGAGGTCACGTCAGGTCAAATACTGAAAGGGTTTTAAACATAATTTCAAGATACAGATGATGGATGCTTTTAACACTTTACAGTTGCTGTATAATTTTTTATCTTAAAACAAATGCACTGTACTGTTGTTGAGGGTCAAAGATCAAACTTGATAATCTTGTTAGTATGACAAATCTCATGTAAAATCAATAGCATATGTTAGTCTTTAATCTTGCTGATGCTTTGCACTATCCAGATTGGTATCGTTGTTGGGTTTGAAGGGTCCATCTTACAAATCTTGCAAGTCTGGTGCTGCCAAGACTGACAGAACTTGACATCTTTTATTTTCTTTGGCAAAGAATCATAGAATGCACTTTTGGTTCAAACATGGTTTTGATCAATATTTTCCTTGTTCCTTAAATCATGTTTCTTTAGGAATGGACGTGGACAGAAGTAAAGACATTTGCCAATTGAATTACCTCCATAAACATCCAACATCAAGTGGACAGCTTTTCTCTGGTTGTTTTAAGCACTGTGAGGAAATTATCGTCAGTAGAGAAGGCCATCATAGAGAGCAGACATTTCAGTGAAGCGGTACCCAGCCAACATGCCCAGCTGGGCTTTAGCTGGGAAAGCTGGGCCAAGGTGGGCTGACGGACGTAATTTGGATATTGGTGCTTTGGACAAGCCAGACTTGCTAAAACACGTTTTGTCCGAAATTGTTTTCAGTTTTCTCCTGGTTTCAGCTGGGCTTTTGCTGGGTTTACCCACATTGTGGAGCCCAGCAATAGCCCAGTTGGTGCCCAACTGGTCTCGTTTGAAATAAATGCCCTCCACTGAAAAACTTTTGTGGTTCTAGAAATGAACATATAGATGAAACCTTTTTTGATATAAATGACAAAAAATAAACAAAAACAAATAGTTTTGTAATTTAGCTAGAGCTGGGATATTGATGGACTTCATTAACCAGTGAAGCCCAAATGGGACCCGGCTGGGGCCCAACTGGGGAAACACATTCCTGCATGAATGATCTTTTACTCCTCTAACATCCCTGTTGTTAACGTTTTGTACCATTGACCTTTTTAGGCTAGAGGTAGGCATATGTAATTAAAGCTGGGTTAATCCTAAAATTTAGGTGGTTTTAATTGGCTCTAGCCTGACTAAAGCCGGGCGAGTCCAGTATGTTGATCCCATCTGGGGCTCAGATGGGCCCAATTAGGAGAATTTTCAAAAAATTAAAAAATTAAAAAATTTAAGTTAATTAACTGTTTCCTTCAGCAAATGTATGTCCTACGTATTATATCTTTAAAAAATTTTAGCCGAAAAAATTAAACATGTTGTTGTATCTGGGCTATGACTAGGGCTTTAACAGGATGTTAAGTCTGCAGCATGACTGATTCATTTTGTGACGGACATCCTGATTGCTGACAATTATAGCCTCTTGTGAACAGGATCATTTTCTTCAAAATTTATACCATCGTTAAAGGTTTATATCTTTCTCTATAAAAACGGTGTATCCTTAACTTAAATAGGTTTTCCTTTTTCCCTAAACAAAGTAACTATTTTCAAATCATTGATGCATGAACCAAAGTGGTCACACGGGGATGTCTCTGTATACAATAGGGCCCTACTGTAATTTCTAAGTAGGAAGTCTTTTGTGATTGTCTATAGTGAGCCTTTTGTGAAATGTGTACTCTCTTGGCCTGTGTAGTGGCAGGCCTTTGTAAAGCACTAACCAGTCTACTTTACGTGTGTAGTAAGCACCCAGTGTACTTGACATTTTTACACAAGGACAGTGATCAGTGTAGTTACAAAGAGAGGTTTGTAGCAATTCCGATATGGAGAGGCCCAAGTTCAAACTAATTTTATACATGCCAGCTTTATGTTTAACTTGAACAGTCGGAAAACTTACTGGATATGACACTGGGAGAAACTTGTTTATCAGGACTGTAAATTACAACGAAAGAATAGGAGTGCAGGCAGTAGGAGAAGAAAAGGAGAAACTATAGTGTTGCCTTAACAAGACTGCGTGCTGCAATAATCTGCCATAACTTTCTGTTTAAAACATTCTTCATGGCGAGGCATACGTAGTTCAATTCTGTTTTGTTACCTGCTTGGTTGAAAGAACAATTTACATCGTTTTGACAGGTTTTCCAACTCTAACTCTGTGGTTTATTAAATACTGACACACGTTATAATTGACTGCCACATGGAATAAGAGATCGGATGTAAATAACTGTTAAAAACACTTGTGTTACTATATTTTTCAAGCGAGGAGATGAATAGTCTGCTTACTCTAAAGCATATAGGACTGTGAAACATACATATTTCATCTGTCACCTACCGTGACGGTGTCCAACTGGAGCCTGCCTCCAGACTCACTGGGCTTGCCCAGTTGGGCCCCAAGTGGGACCCTAGCCTTAACCTCAGCTGGGCTAGCCCAGTTGGAGCCCACCTGTCACACCTGACAAACACAGATTGGCCCCAGCTGGGGCCCAGTATGTTGCCCAGCAGGGGCTCAGTTGGGGCCCACCTGGGAATGTTGGCTGGGTAACAGCATTCTACAGGTGCAGAATGAAACTAAAGGTGATTGCATGCT
>WURT03130091.1:0-11523 GCA_009936505.3 Holothuria glaberrima | reverse complement strand
ATATCTCAAGGTAGGAAGCTTGGATAAATTTCATACTCAGTATATGGATGCGTTATGGTAAGAAGAATCCTATTGTTTTTGGTGGAGGTCAGTGGTCATCTGGGGTCACTTGGGGTTCAACTGTGAAAATCTTGTTAACATGATATCTCAAGGTAGGAAGCTTGGATAGATTTCATACATAGTATTTGGATGCCTCATAGTGAGAGGAAGTACTCTATTGTTTGTGGTGGAGGTCAGAGGTCAAAAAGCAAAATTTCCCAAGAATTCACAAGGTCACATATGAACACAAAATTGTAACTTTCCAACCCATTAAGATAGCATTCAACCGATGATTGAAAGAAATGGGACATCTTTGCATTATCTGAGTGCTATTCAGCGAAACCACAATGCAATTTTTGTATTCTGGTTTTTTTTTTCTTAGGAAGGTGGGGGAGTAGAGTGGAAGGGGGTAAAGGGGGGCAATATTAAACCAAACATGCAGCAAAGGAGAGGTTTCTTAATAGATAATGGAGTTCATAGCCAAGTTTGCAATCTTTCAAGAATGCAATCAAAATTAGGCCTAGCTGCAAGAAAATTTAAAGTGTAAACGTAACTTTTAAGAATAACAGTCAATGTGTGAAAATATCCAGGCTACCCTTGACCCTTTCAGAATCAGTAGGAGTGCTTAAATGTTTAATTGGTTTTTAACCTGTCAGTATTTCACAAAAAAGTAAGTGGTTTCATCTCTTCTCACACTTGTGATAGCTAAGTAGAAGGAAAGTTATTCATGTTGGTGAGGAAGGCTGTGCTAGACTACAAGAAGTACCAATTATACACAAAACTACAGTGTAAATCAGTTTATCATGAAATTACTCTTTGTTCCTGAAAAATTTCATGCTTATTACTCCTAGTTGTTAACTATGATCAGCTTGTCCTCTTACTTGGTAAATATCTGTGATGTGCCTTACAGGTGTTTCTTACTAACATTGCTATTTTTTTTTTTTTTTTTTTTTTTTATTCTAGCAACTTGATTTTGTTGCTTCACACCCTGTAAGGGAAGCCATTGAGGACAATTCCTTCTTTTACCTGGCAACCTGTGAGAGAAAGTCTGGTGAGTACTAAACTGTCATCAACTCAACATTGAAGTTATATTAATATAGAGCCCTCCCCTTTTCCTATCTTCTCCTCTATGTGGGGCTTGGTTCATAAATGATTGCATATAATCCGTCATAGTGTCACATGATCTGCATAGTAACACTTTTGTTTGTGTCCATCTAATTTTTGTATGCAGTTTGCAAAGGTACACGGCACAAACTGCAGTGAAATGCATCATAGTTGTAGGAAGCTATTCGCAACTGGGGGTGAACGTTGTTTCAGACTACTGTCCTATGTGGAGGAGTCTAAGGGGAGGGGAGGGTCCTTAGATGCAACTGAGTGCGACGTATTGGGTAAATTTTAAGGAAATTACTGCATGTTTTGGCATTTTTTTCAGCATGAACAAAGAAGAGATTTTCATCCTTAAGTTTTTGAGAGGGGTTGGGGGCTAGGGACAAAAGGGCTAGTGGAGAACACTGCAATGTGCCTCCATGTGTATTACTATAATGGTATTTAACAGATTGCATACAGGTTTGCACCAAATTTACATTGCTGATTTTTATAAATACCTATGGAAACACAACAAAAATATATAACTTTTGTATCTTTTTTAATCCAGCCCATGTCTCCCACATTCCATGTTGTTGTCAGCTTTTGCTAAGTATTTGAGGTTCTTTTAGGTAGGTTTGTTCATATTGTGGAAACTTTTCATGTCTCCAGTTGTAATCAGAGATTGTTATAACAAGTAAAACTGCCCAATACAGTGATAGTAGAATGTTGCTTGAAAAGGGTGAAGAGGAAGGGTGAAGTGTAATCACAAGAAGATGATGCATTATCTGTGCTTTCTAGGAAAAGCTTGAGAAATTTTTAGGTGTGAAGGGGCCATCTTTTGAACCACTGTTTGAGGAGATAAAAGGGAAAACAGAGCAGAAGTATTGAGTTTGTTGTCGGTGATGTGCATGGAGGTCTTTATATACTGATTGTAAACCATCCCAGTGCAAAATTTTACTTTTAAATGGAAATGAATCTCCATTCTTACCCCATTTGAAAGTGAAGGATTACTGCCCTCTTTTGTGCTAGAAATTTTATAAGACCTTATGCACTGACTTCATGCGACATCATTTTGGAGTGTAAACAATGAAGCACTCACAATGTAGAATTCACATGTGTGCGTTGTAAACTTACATGAGTAACTGAACAGCAGACAGCTCTGCATTTGTTGATGCAAGTGGCAATGATTTGTGCTTACCTCTGTCAGGGGGCACACTTTCTGTTTTGTGACATCATATGCATGAGGTCTTTATGGCAAGAGTTGTGTGTATATTCCATGGTGCTTTGTGGATTAAAGGGAGAAGACAGTCCCCCCAAGTTTATATTCAAAAATTTGCTAAATCTTACAGATCTCCTCTTTCTTCTCTCACAAGTATTTTCATAATGTTCCTGTGTAAAATCATTGAATATTGAGGGTAAACCAATGAGTTATTTTGCATGAATATAGGAAGTACGCAACAAAAATTTTGTCACGTGATTGATAGGAGCCATTCCTGAACTAGTGTGTGGGGGTACACTACTTCAAATTGGGGCACTGCATTTTCCCTTTAATGTAGCATGTCAAAATTGCCAAGCTACAGCTCCCCCAGGCAAGCTGCAGCAGCTGCAGCCATGCTTTGTAACTGTTCACATCACATTTAATAGCAGTATTATTCCTGCCATCACAATGTGTGTAGCAATAAAGCATGGCTGAGGTAACTGCAGCTAAGCTGACATAGCCTGCAGCCTGTGGTTTTGACAAGATGCCTCACAAGTTATTACATTATCTTATAGGTATTTTCTGTTAACCTGCAGTTACTTTTTCATTGTAGCCAAGCTCCAAACAATGATAGTGGTACGAAAGGCCTATCCAGTCACCCCTCCACAGTTCTTCATCAAGTTGACATGGCAAGGACAGACCTTCACAGCATCAGATGACCATGATATTTTGGTTAGTACATAAAACACAGACCGATTCAGAGGATATAACTAAATGTTCAAATTTTGCATCACTCTTTGACTCTTTTTTGAGTTATTTAGAGCGAAATTGTTGAAAAGTCTGCGGTTTTGCAACAAATGGCGACACATCTGTGCATTGGTGTTCCAGTTTTACTAGGTTGCCGAAGGAAATACTAACTTAAGTTTGATTTAGGTAGATGTATTGAATGGTAACTCAAACTAAAGATCAATTGTCACTCTTTATGAAACATGGCCCAGATTGTGTAGTAAATTGAGATACCATAGTAAAGACACTTTAAGAGAAAAGTGGGCCAAAACCATTGATTAAGCAGAAACATAAGGATTTTGTGTAGTAATATCGCCTTAGGTGGTAATGCCTTTGCTGCAAGGTACACCATGTAGTTACCTGAGGTTTGTAATATAAGATATAGAGACAAATTATTTAAATCTTAGCCTAACTCTACTGACTTTTGGCAGTGCATGCACCTAGCAAAGTCAGTTATAAATTATGGATCAGCATATGGACTTCTGTGGACAAAGCTGGTCTATATGATTGGTATCCATAAACACAGAGGTTCCTAGTGTACAAGTTTGACGGGGACTGTCCCGGTTTGGGACATGCTGTCCCAGTGTCTCAAATCACCTTAATGTCTGTTTCCTGAAAAACCCATAGACTGAGTGCCAAGCAAGAACTCAACAGTGTCCCATATGCAAAAATAAAACATACGATAGGTGGTGGTTGGATGAGTTAATTTATCAAGGATGGGCCCCAGGAGGGAGGCAGTGGGACCGTAGCCTCGTGAGTTAAGTATGAAAGCTCCCTCTAGGTAAATTTTAGTATATGGATGGAAATTGTGGCTATGGGAGGATAGCTGATTCAGCTTCTTTGTTTGTAAAATAATCCAAACAATTGTGTAAAATCTGACTTACTGAAAGTATTTCCTCCAGGCCAGGTCTAATCTCTCAGAAAGTTTTGATGATATATGGTAGTTTCCATTATTTAAAGTAAGTTAGTGGGGGTTAGTTGGTGAGGGTTCCTGCCCAAGGTTACCTAGGCTAAAGTAAGAGGCCAAAGGTCTTCCAGAGATAAAGGACAAGTTAAGTTTCAGAATACTCTGAAAAGTGGAAATGCCTGTTGGCTATATTAACATCAAAGCATGGCTGTTAATGAGGCCTGCTTAATAATGGAGGCACTAGTAGCACTAACAGCAGTGAGCCAATCACATGATATAACCAGTAAGCCAAAAGGCTTAGTGATTCCTTGACTTGACATATGTATATATTGTAACAATAATGAATCATCCACATGACAAGCATGAGATCCCTCACAGCAATACTACTTGAGATATCATGTTAATAAGGTTTTGACCTTCTGACTGCTGGTGACCCCAAATGACCTTTGACCTCCACTAAAAACAATAAGGATCATCTACTCTATATGGGCAATCCACATGCTAAGTATGAGATCCCTTCTAGTTATGCTTCTTGAGATAAAGTGTTTACAAGATTTTGACCGTTTGGCCTCTGGTGACCCCAAATGACCTTTGACCTCCACAAAAAACAATAGGGATCATATACTCTATATGGGCAATCCACACAGTAAGTGTGGGATCCCTAACAGCTATCCTTCTGGAGATGTTGTGTTTGCAAGATTTTGACCTCTGGTGACCTCAAATGACCTTTGACCTCCACAAAAAAAACAATAAGGATCATCTGCTCAATATTGGCAATCCACATGCTAAGTATGACATCCATCACAGTTATGCTTCTTGAGATATAGTGTTTACAAGATTTTGACCTCTGCTGACCCCAAATGACCTTTGACCTCCACCAAAAATAATAGGGATCATCTAATCTATATGGGCAATCAACACGCTTAGTATGAGATCCCTCACAGTAATTCTTCATGAGAGATAGTGCTCACAAGATTTTGACCTTTGACCTCTGGTGACCCTAAATGACCCTTGACCTCCACAAAAAACAATAGGGATCATCTACTCAATATTGGCAATCCACATGCTAAGTATGAGATCCCACCCAGTTATGGCCCCCTGTGGACTGGGGGTTGTAGAATATACCCACGGTGTTTCCCGCCCGTCGTAAGAGGCGACTAAAGGGAAGGACTTGCACCGTATTTGAACTGCATTTGAAACCAAACTTGAACTTGAACCATATTTGAAACCGTATTTAAACTTTACTTTTTTATCTAGTTGACACTATATAACTCATTCATGTTAATGTGTTGTTAAATCTGATCTAACTAACCCCCCCAGTTATGCTTCTTGAGATAGTGTTTACCTTTTGACCTCTGCTCACCCCAAATGACCTTTTACCTCTACAAAAATGATAGGGATCATCTTCTCTATATGGGCAATCCACACAGTAAGTGTGGGATCCCTCACGGCTATTCTTCTTGATATATAGTGTTTACAAGATTTTTACCTTTTGACCTCTGGTGACCCCACATGACCTTTGACCTTCACAAAAAACAATAGGGATCATCTACTCAATATGGGCAATCCATATGCTAAGTATGAGATCCCTTACAGTTATCCTACTTGAGATACAGTGTTTACAAGATTTTGACCTTTTGACCTTTGGTGACCTCAAATGACCTTTGACCTCCACCAAAAACAATAGGGATCATCTTCCCAACATGGGCCATGCGCATGCCAAGTATGAGATTCCTTGAAGTTACACAACTTGAGATAGAGTGTTTACAAGCATTTTCCAAGGTGTGTACCATTTGACCTCTGGTGACCCCAAATGACCTTTGACCCTCACCAAAAACAATAGGGATCATCTACTCAATAAGGGGTATCTACATGTAAAATATGAGATCCATTGAGTTTACCGTTCTGTAGATAGAGAGTTTACAAGCCAAGTGTCACATACACACACACACACACGACATCACCATCGCATAGATTCCTGACTACGTCAAGGAATCAACAGTTTAAAACATTTTTATTCATCCCTGTGACTGGACAAAATGTTTAAATTTATCTTTGAAACTTCCAAGTTACAATTTTTATACTTTCCTGAGAACGATAGTCACAATTTTTTTTTTTTCATTGACAAACAGCTTTCCTTTTCTATCAGTAGTGTGAATGTGGTTATTCTTTTTATTGCTATGGTTGCATTTGCACTGTGTTAAAGAAATCTTTCTATGTGTATGATGCTACATCTTACAGGACATGGAGTCTGAGGTCAACCTCTATAACCAAGAGTTGATATCACCCAAAACTTGTGACTATATCCTAAGCTGTCAGCTGCAGAGACTTTTGATGTGCCTAGATCTTTACCTGGAAGCTGCATCTGCAGAGGAGAGCAGTAGGTCACCGGGGAAACAGGTTGAATTCCCAAAGGAGAAGATGTTTGTGAGAAATGCAAGGTACGTTTGCAAAAGGTGTTTGCTGACATTTAGGGGTGGTATCTGGGAAGATGTTTTTGATTAGGGTTACCAGACATCCGGTTGTACCGGGAGATGTCCTCTTTTTACTGGTTCGCGCTGGCGTCCGCTAGATTTGTAAATTTCCCACAATGTCCGGATTTCATGTATTTCTCCCATGATCTGACAGGTTTTACCAAATTTGCTTTTCGGGCTAAGTACTTTGAAAGCTTTACTGTTCGTGTTAAAGGCCTGTCCAAGTAATGTGCTGATACCGTGATTGAATAGTGAATCCCAGAGGAAAAACACAGTTTGGAAGTTTCAACTGGTTCCAACTGGAAACAGTTGGAAAATTTCCAGCTGTGTTTTTGGACCACTTGGGAACGTCACAACTGTTTCCAGTTGGGATCAACTGTTTCCAACCGGGATTAACTTAGATCCCTCCCCCCCCCCCTCCCTCCAGTATGGTGATCCATGTCCTCCTTTTCAGAAAATCAATTTGGTAACCCTATTTTTGATGCAAGCAATTTTTGTAGAGATGTAGGGTATGAAACATGCAGTGTAGTATCAGACACGATGTGTCTTATGAAATGAGTAATATGTTTAGAAGAAGGTTTAGTGTAAGAAATCATAAGCATACTTTATGTGGAAATTGTGCTATGATTCCTTGTTAGTTCAGGCTTTCTTTATATGTTCTCAACAGACTGTCCATGTTTTACAAAAGAAGGGTCTGTGTTTTGCATGTCCTCCTTTTCAGAAAATCAATTTGGTAACCCTATTTTTGATGCAAGCAATTTTTGTAGAGATGTAGGGTATGAAACATGCAGTGTAGTATCAGACACGATGTGTCTTATGAAATGAGTAATATGTTTAGAAGAAGGTTTAGTGTAAGAAATCATAAGCATACTTTATGTGGAAATTGTGCTATGATTCCTTGTTAGTTCAGGCTTTCTTTATATGTTCTCAACAGACTGTCCATGTTTTACAAAAGAAGGGTCTGTGTTTTGTATAGCATGTGCTAACTTGCTTAATTGTCAAAAGTGAAAACTCCTGTAGGTACTGGAATTTGGGTAAACAAAGTGTCGTATGTGATCTTTCCATACTGAAGAGTTAAATGGTAAATTGGATCCACTTTAAAGTGTACCTTATGTCAAAAAATTCAAAAAGATATGTCACAAAGCATGCAAAATGAATTCAAATGGTCAAACTCCAATCTTCACAGGACATTCCTGAGCTGAGGTATAAAATGTTGAAGCTTATTCACTCAATTCAAAATGGTAGATTGCACAATTATTTGTGATTTCATTCTTGTTCTACTTTAATTACTTTCATTGTTTTTCTTTGTTTTTTTTTCCAAAGCTATTGCACCTTGTCCCAAAATCATCACCCCATAACAGTGATCACCCTCTTACTGTTATGGGGTGACTTGAGTATACAAGCCCTCTCCATACAACATGCTATGCAAGAAAACAGTAAATTTTTCAAGGTTATATGAACACTTGAATTTCAAAAGGAAACAAAAGCAGGTAATGTGAGTTGTAATCACAGATTATTGCACAATTGACTTTTTCAAATAAAGTGAAGACCTTTCAACATTTTATATCTCAGCAATGGAATAAGATATAAAGATGGAGTTGGGTGAATAGGATTTATTTCTCAACCTCTAAAATATATCTTCTTGTAATTCTAGACTTTGGGTCCACTTTAAGTAAGGGTAAGCCCTAGTGGAGTTGCAAATCATGGTATCATAGCATTGAAATGCACTGCCCATTAATTTATAAATCATAATTACTTTCACAATTATTTTAATTTTTTTTTTCTCCTACAGGGGACGCAGTAGGGGTAAACCATACAAATACAATGCACAGCATGGCTACTTCTTACAGCGATGAATGAACCTGAATGGAATTCTATCCAGAGTCTGTTATTTAGCGTTTCTTTATTTTTCTGTTAATGATGTAGTTCAGTGTCACCATGTATTGTAGACAGGTGTAAGGCAGTCTCTAAGCGTCATCTGCCACTTATAATTTTGTTAGAGTGGGTTATCTGCAGGAGGTAATGAAAAAAAGGAAGTAGTCTTAAACACAGGAACTGGCTTTTCAAAAGAAACCAAATTTGATATAAATTGTGGAGTTGGTTAGCCACCAGACATGAAGTTGTAATTCATGAGGTACAAAGGCTTCTCCCACATTTGTGGTCCCTTAGCATTGTAAAACAAATGCCCTTCAAGGCCTGAATTTAGTTTCTACCCTCCCACCCATCCTTCTACTTCCTTCCAGTCTTTTGGGCCTAAGAATGGCAACCCCCTTATTCCTGAATTTCTAGATCTGCATATAACACAGGGGAACAAGTATGAACTGTCTTATTTGGGGCTTTCTTATATTGAATTTTGCTATGCAGTATTTAACTGAATTATTTGAACAGGAGAGGTGGTGTCAAAGATTTGTAGTACTGTACTGTCTGCTCTAATCCTTGCCAGGGTTGTCATATTTGGCTCTTTCGAAGAGTGTTGGCGTGCAGAATTTTAAACCACATTGCAAACAGTATTTGGGCAGTTTTCTTTTTATTGTGTTTTTACAATTGACCGTCAATTTTCCTTAAAAATGTATGGGTTTTTTTTTTCAAATTTTGTAGGAAACTGCAGCAAAATGCATAATTTATGCCCCAAAATTCACACTTAGAGCATAATTGGTTGTGTTAACTCGGTTGGTATTTGTAAAAAGCAGGATTATTTAATTACATATTGATAATTTGTAAGCAATTAGAATGTTAAAGGCAACCAATTTTCATTGTTTTTTTACCATATTGTACGCTAAATTTTGTCAGTTGCCTCACAGCCCTGATCCTTGCTTGCTGGAAGCCATACATTTGAGGTAAGAACATACAGTATCTTCAGGGATGTGACCAAACTTTTGTGCAGGTATTTTCCTGACAGTCCTGGGGGTGGGGTTGGGGTGTCTGAGGGCAGGGAATATATCAGAGGTTTTTCCTGTGCCAGAGTGCTGGGCAAGATTCAGTTGTTTTACAGTGCAGGGAAGGAAAACTTAAATGCCAGACAGGGCTGGTTTCCATTTGTGTTATCTGGCTTTAGCACATTTCTGATCATGTTGTCACTTTAAATGTCCAGGAAACATATATGCAGTTCTTCACCTGCATTCCAGCAATGGAAAGGTAGAGCAAGGCTATGCATGACATACCCTGATGCAGAAATCGTCGGGTTTGACATGTTGCATGATCACTGCAAGTTTTTGCTTCCCATAGGGAATGTTAACTCTTTGAGGGAATAATTTCTGGTATTTTACCCCACAGTTTAAAAAGTAGATGATGGACAAATAGTTCAATTCTGTTACATGACTACACCAAACATAAGTGCTGAAAATGTCATTGTTAAGTTAGAAGAGAAGTAATTTACATTGACAATATGTCATTTTTATTTATATTTCATTGCAGTAGTTACATTGCAGTCATTCCCATCAGCTTTTCATAACTTTCCTTCTTGAAATTTATACTACGATCAGAATCAATAAACAGAAATGACACCAGTGAATTCTTTTGTTCTTTGTATATTTTGTACAATAGTTCATTGTTGTTCAAAGAATACCCTTACTGTTACCATCAAAATATACACAGAGAGTTCACAAGATGTCAGCCTTGCTTAATTTGGAGAGCAAATCCATTATTTGCTACCAACAGGACTTTTTCTGGAAGAAAAAATTTGGCAAAGATATGTGTCCTGAATGATACATTATTAAGTGTAGTTTACAAGCAACAGAACTTGACTGCCCACAGCAATGTCTAAAGAGAGCATATATATGTGAATTTGAAGAGGTGGGGAATTTTCCGGAGATGGCCAACTTTCACTACAGGCAGGAGCATGTAAAATTTTTCATTAAACATATTCCACCACCTGCAAAAAATAACTGAAATAACAACAATCTCACTATATTCACCAGCCCCTTTTGTAGATTGTTTATTGGCTCTGATATAATATATGCACAAAATGTAGAAATTAAGGTAAGGGAAAATGCTGACATAGTGTACCACTGTTTATCCATTGAAGCCACAAAAATTGTTAGGGCACTTTTGCTGTGCAGCAAAAACTGGCTGATTGCAGTCTATGTATGCACAGTATGTATTCTGCTTCCAAAGACATAAGTTACTCTGTTTTTGAAACATTAAGAGTAATTTTCACAACAGGAATGCCTCAAGTTATTTTGTTGTATACTCCTAACTTGAAAACTCGTATTTTACCCGCTAATAACTGGGGCAAAAGAAACAGTACTATTCATTACGCACCATTACTTTGTTGCCATACAGCAGGTATTTTCAACTTTATTCAGTGAAGTGCCACTTGACTAAATAAATATACAAGGAGTGCCACCATTCAACCTGGTAACCGTAGTCCTGTGGGAAAAATTCCTATATATAGGAGGACCCCCTCATGTTTGATGAATCTTCGTCTATGCCGGGTAGCATTCCGCACACTAACACTTCAATGCACTGTCGCTGTAGTGAATCTTGTAACTGTGAGGCTTACATAACAAGGCTTCCCTTGTCTTGTTAACTACAGTACTGTAGCTTCCCTTCTTGTTAACTACAGTACTGTAGCTACCATGATACTCATTAAGTGCGCCCAACTAACAGGTTCAGAGCAGGGAGTTGCTATGTCACATAGCAACTCCCTGTTCAGAGTGTGAATGTCTTCCTGAGTGCTTCGCCACTTGTTCAATTTGTCATTCCAATGTGAAATTTTAGTTTGGTTTTTTGTCATGAAGCCAGCTGGCGCAGCGCGCGCCATCTGAAATGGTGGCGCATGTGCCACCAGTTGAGAAAGCCTGCCATACAGCCTAGCCAAATCATAGCTTCCATCCAAATAAGCAGACATCATTCTTAGGGATGCACCGGATATCCGGTCTGGCCGGATAATGAAAAGATATCCGGTTCCGGCTGGATCTTTGAAGAAATCCGGCCGGATTTTTCTCAAATTCTAGCTGAAGTACCTCCATTATCAAAAGATTTAGGTTACTTCACAGATGAATTTAAAACCTTTCCAAAAGATTTCTGGCAAT
>WURT03130069.1:0-11523 GCA_009936505.3 Holothuria glaberrima | reverse complement strand
AATGACAATTCACCTCACAGGTACCCATTTAACCCCTGGGTGGAGAGAAGCAATCGAGATAAAGCATCTTGCCCAAGAACACAACACAATGACCCAGGGGGGATTTGAACCGGAAATCCTTAGATCACAAGTCCAATACCTTAACCATTAGGCCACCATGCTCTCATGTAAGTGGGGGAAGGGGGGAGGAGACCATATTTGCTTAAATGCATTAAGTCAATAACAGCTTGTAATTTACTACTGTGCAAAAATTTTTAAAACGAGGACACCACTGCCCTCCCCCAACACCCCTTGGCTACGGACTTGCCGTATAGACTAATAGATGGCGGCATTTTGTATTAATTATAAATCGATGAAAGATTTGTTACCTTGTCAGGAGACTGGCCATACCCTGTAAATTAAAAGTCAACCTCAACTTTAAGTTCTTTAAAGATGTACTTAATCTACATACTCCGTTGCAACTTTTATTCCATTCCGGTGTTCGATTTTCGAGATACAAATCGCTTATTACAAAAAGGTCAACTAAGAGCCAACAGACGTGATGTCCTTGCTTCCAATAGATGACCAATGCTTTGTTTCTTCTGTAAACTGTACATCCCATCTTATTCGACATAAATCTGATGTATTCACAGTATGACTGTATTCTGGGCATTGGAGTACTGTAATAGTGTTACCTTTCACGCCCTGATGTCAAACAAGCAACCCTAACTGATCCATGGTCAAAACAATGGGATGAATTCCAACAAAAACCGAGGGATTTTCAGGTGAAGCCATGATGCATGATTTTCTATGTTAGCATTCCTAGTTCCAGTCCCTTTCTTAAAGTGCAAATGTGTACAATTAAGAATAAGAGGATAGAAATTTTGAAAGATATGATTGTCACATAACTTAAAGTGAAAGTGCCGTCACAGAAGTTTTATACCATCACGAAACGTCACCACATCTTGCAAATCTCCTTCTATTTCCCTTACAAGTATATTTCATGGTACTTCACAACAGGTGGGTAACAACTGACCGTAAAGCATACAATTAAAGACAGATAGTCATCATCCCAGACATTCCAGTTCTCCCAACTAAGTTACTTCTAGCCCGCCCTCAACTGTCTTTAGCTTCTCCTTGTGCAGACACAAACCTAGTGTATTGCCTAAGGCGATATCTTGGTGAGCACACAAGGCCCGAATGTGTAATCAGCCCTTTAATATTAACTGCTCTGCATCTTTTGAAATTTGTAACTCTGATGTCAGTCAAAGAGCAGTCACCAATTGAGACTTTTGCTTACCCCCAAGTAAAAGTCATACTTGGGGCGACGAGTATTTTTCTTAAAGGGAGAAGGCAGTCCCCCAAGTTTATTTTCAAAAATTTACTAAATCTTACATATCTTCTCTTATTCCTCTCACAAGTATTTTCATAATGTTCCTGTGTCAAATGATTAATAACAAAATAAAAATAAATGAACTTATGGAGCGCTAAAATCTACAAAGTATTCACTAGCTCTGTACAACTCTATCGAAAAGCCAACTTGAAAAGGTGAGTCTTTAAACGAGACTTAAACTGCGTAAGGGAGGGAGAACTTCTGATAGAATTGGGCAGATAATTACAGAGCTTGGGCCCAGCTGACGGAAAGGCACGATCACCGTAGGCTTTCAAATTAGTTCAATGGTATCATTGAATATTGAGGGTAACCAATGAGTTATTCATAATTTTCAGAAATAAGTAACAAAAATATTCCCACATGATTTACAGGAGCCATTCCTGAACTAGTGTAGCGGGGTACACTGCTTTAAATTGGGGGAACTGCATTTTCCCTTTAAAGTAACAAAATATTTTTAATGGTATTCAAAAACAAATATGCATGCATTAGGATATTATTTTTTTTCAAATTAGAGCGTCTGAAATTTCCATCTAAAGGCTTTCTATAATCTCGCCCCAGGCAGTAACAATTTTCCCTTCTAAGTTAACTTCTAGCCACTTCTCCAAATTAAACCATCCCTCTGTCTATAGTACTTACGCAGACAGAGCAACAGTAGCCTGCACTAAATTTAATATCCTCGGGGCAATATTGTCAAACATGGTGCGTGTGTGTATGTGTGTGAGCCTAATTGGAAACACAACTAATTTTACAATTCATTGTTGACCAACCAGAGTAAAACTGCATTGTCTGAATGAATGTCAAAGTGCAGTCATCAGCTGTATTTAGAACTTTAGGGCTATTACTAAACATTTTTGGGAAGAGAGCTGATTACAACTCCCTGCATTTTTTTTTTTTTTTTTTTTTTTTTTTTTTTTTTTTTTTTTGTAGGGGTGCCATATCCCCTTTAAACAATAGACGTAAAAGTGACTCAAACAGAGGGAAAACTATAAAACGTTACAAACTCTTAATAGTTCAAGTTGAAAAATATCACAATCAGCATTTAGAAAGTATCCCCAAATGCTTCACTAGATCTTTAAAGGGTCTCATTGAGTTGATTTTGAATATTTTGTGACAAGTTTGAAGGAAATTAATGGCAATGCTTCTAATTAGCCTCACAAGCTATTTTTAACTTCCTGTGGTTACCGAAAACGTGAAAAATCTTACTTTTTATGAGCTTAAGAGCCCTTTATAGACCAGCCTCTTTGGAAAATACAAAATGTTTCTACAACTGAAGCCTTGGTCACAGCAAATTGTTTCTTAAAGGGGTGGAGAGCCTATCATTCGAGTTGGTATAAGCTTCACTCCTTGGTTTGATTTGAACGGAGATTGCATATCATTAATACCTAATGATAAAAAGTGTCTGGTCACGAATTTGTAATATAGGATTAAATCATTGGTTACTCTATCATTGCCGATTCGGTTGTGTGTAAGATGTTCAGAATCTTATAATTTGACCATTTAACATCAAGATGTGAATAAAACTCAAAAGGTGTAACCAAAAATCGCGATGTTCACGAAACCAACTCAATACCCCTTTAAGGTCAGCTAGTTCTCTCTCTCTCTCTTTGGTGCTAAATACGGCGACGGACTTTTTAACGCTGCAGCCAACAGGTTAAGGAATGCGCCTCCAGCTGCTATTCGTAATGCCAAAACTCTAGCCACTTTTACGAAATTGTTAAAACCCTACCTTTTCACAAATATTTTTTGCTAATTTTTAATTTCTTTTTGAAGATTCTTTAGTTGCTTTAATTTTAGTGTACTTAAACTTTTTTATCATTTAATTGTCGCTTTTTTGTTGTTTGCTAGTTTAAGTTTTCATTTTTTAATTTTCCTTTTGTCACCTTTCATGACTTGCTTGTTCTTTTCTTTTCAAACTTGCACTTTAAAAAATCCTGGTAAAATTTAACCAGGATTGGGGTTAATAGTTTTCCATACATTTCCTGGTTAAACTTACCAGGAGATCGTGTTCATATTTAACCAGAAAAATGTCAAATTGACCAAGATGTTGTAAAGAGTCATTACCTTAACCAGAAAAATGTTTCTCTGACCCGGAATTCGTGGTCACTTCCAATCAGGAATGGTATGGACAACTCATACTGACCCCTATCCTGGTTAGATTTAACCAGGATTTTTTAGTGTGATTTTTGATTCATGGTAAAGCGCTCTCGAACATGCCCCGGTATGAAAGGAGTGCTATATAAATGCTGTGAATAAGTGTAGTAATAAATGAAGATAAATGTAAGAATTGGAAAAGTTTCTGTCATGACACATGTAAGCGTTTGTGATAAATTCCAAAGAGAGTAAAAGCTGATTTTTTCGTAAACATAATAACAAAGCTAAATGGCTGATTTGCAGAAGCAACTATGTAACTTTGTAAGGCTGGACTTTTTAAAAGTGCTCACTTATCTAAGAGCCCTTAGTGTATTTGAAATTGGTTAAAATCATTGTCCTGGATGGATAAATTCTCCACCAATCTGCCAATCGTCGAGAAGCAACATAATAAGCGAAATAAATGCAAACCTATTCATCCCTTTGTAAGACTTCTTGTTTTACCCCCACGTCCCTTCGTATTTGAGATGACTTAACTATGACCTTAGTTTTAATGGAATGGTGGTAGAACGACGGGGGTTTTGAAGGGCTCAGGCCCCGTCGCACAAAATGTTTATCCCTTCTAAAATACTGATGGTTGCTTTTAGCCCAGATAGCGATTTTTTACTTCTAGAATAAGATAAGTTCAGCCCCACCAATTCTTGCCATGTACCTAAAACTTTCATTTATCTGTGTTTATGTATAACTTTCCAACATTTAAGATTTTTCATTACTTTCGATGCCAGTGATACTTTAAAGTGGAAATAAATCCTAGAATTACAAGAATAAATATTTTAGTGGTTAGAATATGAATTTCATTCATCCAACTCCCATTTTCATAGCTTACCCCGTTGCTGATCTGTAAAATGATGAAGTTTATTTCCTTATTTTGAAATGGTCGATTCCGCAATAATTTGTAATGTCCTTCTTGTGCAACTCATATTACCTGCTTTTGTTTTCATTTGTCATTAAGATGTTTATATGACCTTAAAAGATTTACTGCTCCTTTGCATGGCATGTTGTACTGACAGGGTTTCCATTACAAGTCACCCTATAACCAAAAGACAGCGATCACATTTTGGTATACAAGTTACAGTGGCTTTCGTAAAAAACAAAGAAAAACAAAGGCGGTAATTTGAGAAGTACAAGAATGCCATCAAAAATTATAGCTACCATTAATTTCTACCATTCTACCGCTGCTGCAATTCAGCCTACAATTTTTGATTGAAAGAATGAGCTTCAACATTTTATATGTCAGCTCAGGAATGTCCTGTGAAGCTGGGTATTGGACCATTTTGATACAGTTGTCAAGTTTTGTAACATACCTTTTGAAATTTTAGACTTTAGGTACAATTTAACCCTCAAATCAATAAAAGGTGACGCTTTCCTCTGTTACTGTTAATTAACCCATCAATGAAAGATAAGTTCAACCCCCTAATTTTTTCCTTTCGCCCCTCATAGTTCATCGTATACTTATATCCGGTCTTTTACCGTCTTTCAGAGTTTTTATAAATGTTGAGGGTACCTTTGACATATATTTCCAATGGTCGTGGTTCCCTTCGTGCAGTACTAAAACAAACGAAAGATAGAATGGTAATGGATTTTTACATATGGCAAAAGTATATTTCGATCTTGTAAACATTGGAGGGAAATAGATTGGAGTGATTGAAAGCAAATAGTGTAATACAATAATCATTGTACTTGATGAGTACCAAATTAATAATCAGTAATGAATTACTGAAGAGTAGATTAACATTTTTATTGGGTCGTAATAGATTCTTATGAATATCACGTCGCAGGGCAGGAATTGCGGCCTAGTTCAGAGGTAAGCGCGTTCTATTGCAACTTACACCGGCGAATGCGTACAGCTGATTTGTGTATTCGTCGGACACGCGCGTAAATCTATTACTCTCAAACGCAGTCTATGTCGTGCATGCAGAGTGCTTCATTGTTTGCTCGTTTGTATGCTCTGAGACATGCATGGTAGTACCAGTAATGGATATAGGGGACATTTTTAACATTTAGTTGATGTCTTAAAGAAAGTTTGAGGCGACAACCTTTTAACGCTGAGACATTTTAAGAGCAAAACAAATACTTAACTGGTTAATATTGTTTCCATAGTCGATATTCTTGGATAATCATGCTTGTAATACATTTCAGTTTAATGACACTGTTTAGTGGACCTTTATCTTTGCGTTGGTAACCATACTCGTCCAATTTGAAAGCTTAGAGGCGCCCCGTGCTCTTAGGGCTGATTACGTGTGTAACCAGGGCAATTGGATAATGAACAAGTTTCATAAACTTCATCCATAATGAGCAATCTTTAAACCATCATGTATAAGTTGTCATGTTGTGACCGTTTCTCTAATAAAGATGAATACAACCTTCGCCACATCACCTTAAAGGCCGTGTGAGGCACGATCAGTTCTCATACCTCATTGTCATATTCATTCCATTAAATTCACTACCATTCATTTTCATATCGGTGAGGAAAGAACAAATTAACTCATCCAGATTCACAATTGCAATCCGACATAGTTGAAATAGTTTGATAAAAATTCCACCAACATTGAATATGTTTGTAAAAACACTTAACGTTTGCTCAGCAACGTGTATAAGAAAACCCTAGTAAATCCATTATTCCACAGTTGTTCGAAAAACGCGTGGACAGCGATCGTGAGGGACAGGGGGACATGTCCCCCAATATTTGAGAAAACCCACCGACTTTGATTTTTCATACAGTAAATTATTTGAAAATGGAGTCATCCCCCCCCCCATACTGAGAACAAATCGCCGTCCGTGGACAAACGTCACCCAAATAAAATATTGTCACGTAGGTATCGCAAAATTAGTGAAATTTGTAACCAACTGTAGTTAGTGTAAACAGACCCCGGTTGTTCAGAAGTGTAGATGTATCATACGTCTGGGTTCAGTGCATGATTACATGCCTGAAGTGATAAGTTGTAATGAAGAAGGGTTAGGCCCTAATCTGCTAATTTTTGAACAATTTGCATTACATCTTGGTTGACAAACAAACTAACATGCTTTTAGATTGTTACACTGAAAAGTGCAACATAAGGCAAGAGTGGAACTCGAATAAGCAATGTAGCGATCATCCCCTTAGTATGCTTTAACTATAACAGAAACAAAAATAAAAACAACCCAATGCCGTTTTGCATTGGCCGACACTTGATTTAACTAGTCAAGTAACATTGAATTACCTACTCATAGTTATGATGCGTACTATATTTTAATTTTCTTCATTAAAGATAGGTTTTTAATGTTCACAGGGGTAAGCACAAATTAGTTCTTTGTGTTCTAAGTCAATTTACATTTTCCAACTAATAAGCTTCAAGTCCACAGTTATGGACTCAAAATTAAATAGATTCAATTTCATGCGATTAGATATCACACCTGGGGGCCAGGATCAACGTATCAAATATTAGTGTTAATTTTACCATTCTAGTTTCTTTGTCTTTATCACACATAGTAAAAGCGTTTGAAGTTGGAAAAAGAATCCCTCCCTATAATATACTCCTTTGATTTAAACTTTCTTGTTCGAGATCAAAACCGTAATATTATAATGACTACATTGACACTTCATCTGCGAGCAACATTTCCTACATGCACTGGTCAAACTTTTAACAAAACAAAAAGAAAAAGAAAAAGGTCGTAATCTTCTGTAATTCAACGCAATTTTTAGAACGGTTCTACTTATTGCATGATTTATAATCAAGTGTATCTTATATGACTGCATTGCAAGAACAATGACTTTGACTTGAAAGATTACACTCACCTTGAAAGATGCACGTATATCCCTTATAAGTTGTAAACAGAGGGGAAAGTGGCCAGCTGCACCTGCTCCAATTTTCCAAGGGAATGTAGACAAACTCCTTTTCCAGTTTACTTTTAACCATCCAAATTCCGTCCGGTACAAATCAACCAATTTAAAATTATAATTATTTTTTATTTTATCTTTTTTTTTTCTCTAGGATGACATCGATCTCGATAAGGTGCTCAATTATGATAACGATTGAGAAATCAAACACCAATCCCTTCAAGCTAAGTGACACGGCAAGAAGTTAAGTCTTGCAAGAAATCAGGTGCTTCCTATTAAATTTCTCCCATTAGCGGAAACTTGTGAATAATTTGCCAAAGATACAATTAGGACAGTTGTTCACACGAGAAACAAAAGTCGAGCTTTAGGAAGAAAATAGTATTAGAATAATCTGTAATTTGAAAATAGCGTCTAAAACCTTATGGTGATTTTGCTTTGCACAACTTTTGTTTTCTGTATGTAGATGCATTGACTCCTACTTATGTACTTCAGTACTTGGTTCAAGTGGCGATTGAATTTTAATGTATTCTGACGTATACACCCAGGCACGGATTTTAATATTTTCCATGTTTCCGGTGGCCAGCTTATAATATTTCCACGTTTTTATGTTCGTTAGATCGTTTTGTCAGTTGTTGGGAGGTTCAAGAAACTTATGACTAAATTATTATTATTCCAATAAGATACAGGCAATGCTTCGCCTGCTAAGAATCAGTTTACAATTCGCAAATGGGTAGTATTTGGAAGATATTGTCTGAAGCAAAAAGTTGTTACTTTTTTCTTTCATAAATTTTTTTGCCTGTGGCTTCGATAATTGTTTGTATTGCTAATTTTGTTATCGTGGATTTCCGTCTTCTTTGGCGGCTTGGTGTATGAATTTTTCAGAGTGAAATGTGTGGATTTGAACACGATTACTAAAAACATACTAGCATATTTGATTTGCATCGCAATAGTAGTTTGAATATTTTAAAAAGAGTGCCGTATGTTTTGACCATTTCCCTGATTTCACCAACTCAGTCGTGATGCATTATGAATTAACAAACTATGTGAGGGAATGAGACAGTCTTTATGTCTAAGATGATATACGGTTGCGCAGTTTTATTTTCTCTCTTATTATTTTGTCAAATACTGAGGGTAATCCGGCTAAACAAGTGCCAGACGTCGAACGCCACTATGAAGGCTAGTCTGATGTTAGTCATGCTGCAAAATCTTAGAAAATCTCCTCATATGTAACGCTCGTTACTCTCGCACATAATCCTTCGAACGCCTAAACTTTTAGTTGCACATGCGTAAAACTAAAAATACTGTAGAAACGTAATACTGCCACCTCTTGCCTGCCTGCAAGATTCGTCTCTGGCAAAGTGTGTAAGAAGTTGGTTTGAAGTTTGGCAGTAGAAAATATTTTTTATTCTCAGGTGTAAATAAGACAGGCAGTTTCCCTCTCTTTATATACCTCAAGCAATATTTCTTTGAGCAAGAAATCGGGTGACACCAATATTTGGGATATAAGTTTTGTCTTCGTTTCATGCCATCTGTAGGGGCTTCGATGTGCTTTCTTGCCTTCAAGTACAAACTTACTTGGTGGAGTTGAATCATGATTTAGCTATTTTGTGCGAACCCGAGTAACAAATAGATGAGACATCTGAGGTTCATACAGATAAAAGATTGTGACTGACTATGTATCTCATACTTCTAATTAGGTTGTCAAATGTAGTGGAAAGGGTTACTAAACTCTTTTTACAAGCTGATAAAAAGGAAACAAAAAACGTGCACCTAATCGCCTGCCCCTTTCCATTTCACAAACGAGAGAATGAGATGAACTGCAGAAGATACCAAAAGGAAACGACAAAATTAGGAAATAAGAAATACTGAAAGACAGAAAAGAAAAGAAAGGAGGGAAGGGAAAAGCATATGAAATAAAGGCAAAGAAAAGAAAATCTAGAAACTAAAAGAAAAAAGAAAAGAAATTAACCTAAGACAAAAGGAAAGAAACATGAAAAAAGGAAACAAAAAAGGGGACGAGAAAAGAGGAGGAGAGGAAAAAAAAATAAAAAGAGAGGTTAAAAAATGAAAACAAAAAAGAAGAAGAAAATAAAATAGAGGAAAAGGAAAGAGAAGCAAATAAAATAAAATTAAAATATAAAAAGACTAATTAAAAAGAAAAATGAGAAAAAAAATAAAGGAAAAGAAAAGAAGCAAAGAAAACGGAAACAAACCAAAAAAGGAGGAACACAGAAAGAATAGAATAGAAATGAATAAGTGAAAAGGTTAAAAGGAAACTAAAATAAGGCAAAAGAAAAAGAAAGGAAAGAAAAGAGGCAGAAAAAAGAAAAGGGGAAAGAAGTGAAAAGAAAAGAGAGGAAAGAAGTGAAAATAAAATAAAGGAAAAATAAAGGGAATCGAAGATAAGAAAAGAAAAGATCAAAGTAAAAAAGTAAAGAAAAGAAATGGATAAAGAGTCGGAAATATATCAGAACAGGAAAACGCAAAGAAAAGGAAAGAACAGAAAAGTAAAGTTAAGAAGAAAAGAACAGCTTGCGTTACCGTAAAGTAATATTTGCGTGACTTACTGTTCTCCGCACTCCGACTATTTTTGTGTAAATATTATTCAAATAATCTTTAATTCTCAGTAATGAGTTAGTTATAATTACCTTCGTTTGGATAGATATTTCAAAAAAAATTTACTTGACTATTTTAATGGCTTTGGAAATTTTGTTCATCTTCATTTACCACTGTAGTCATTTATTTTTTCTTATAAGAAAATCGTACAGACGTCACAGCCTACGTATTAATTGAAACAGAATCTGAAATACTTACACTTATAGACTGACACAGACGTAAAAGCTTTTCGACAGGATATCCGAGCCCACTTTATTCCTTGAGAGAAAATCTTTTGTTTAATACTAAGAGAAGGTTTCATTTTGCAAATTCGTTCGTGTTAGTTTGAGCAATACAATTAAAACAGAAGTCTGTATTCATTAAAGGAGGATGATTTTCCTAACAAAAAATTGTCTATTTACCTAAAAATGTTTTGAAAAACGCTTCTTTTTCAAAGAGTAGAGTAACTGGGGTGATAGAAGTGGGGGGAGGGGGCAGGGATGAAAATAAGGTAAATATACCGACAGCATATAGACAATGTACCGACAATTTGTCAAAGGACCAATGTTTATACCAAAGCCGTAATATTCAACGTAAGGCTTACTGCATTGTGGTGGCGTACAACATTGCAACAATTCACTCCTTAAGAGTGTTTGCCAGGAAAGAAACATAGCGAAGTTGCAAAATGTCCCTGGCATATAGTGCGTTGTGAATACTTCATCAAAAAATGACGCTATTTCAGGGTCGTCGATTTGATTTTGGAAGTGGGGAGGGGGCCACTGGCCTAAACTTCTCTCCTATCCTGGTGAGGAGTCTATTAGGAGGGGGCCCAGATGCAAAACGGTGCCAAATGTTTCAATACTTGGGAGAACTATGAAAATTAATTGGGGGTATGTTTCATTGCCCAAAGGAAAAACTGCACGCAGGCTAAGCCAGTGGTGGTGCCTGGATTTACCGACAAAGGGGCCAAGCGCCCTGACTGGGTGTCAGCTACCCTAAGCCCTGACAGATGCAATGGGTTGCCGAAATGATGCATAACTAAAAATATAAGGCACAAAAATTGAGGGTATAATGAAAAAGATTTCAGTTTTATTTTTATTAAGAAAAGTTGAAAAAGTTTGGGTTTTAACTGAAGAATCTGCCCTACTTAAGAGCAAACCAAGAAATTTGATGGGGCGACTGCGTGGTTTTGGTTGGAAAGTACATTCATCTTATCCATTAAGGCTCTCAGACGAAAATGAAAATTCTTTTTTATTACAACATATGCTTGCCACGATGGTGAGGTTTAAGAAAAAATCTTCGAAAAGATAGGAAAAAGAGCTTAGAAATTCGCAACGTTAAATTTTGGTTTTTATCTAGAATCACGACTTCAATATTTGTGGAACCGCCTTTTACGTTGAATAAATCCAGTGTGTTTGGAATGGCGGGTGTTACAGCTAGATAGAACTGAAGATGAAAGTGAGCGTAGCGCGCGAAATTTTTTATAGAGAGAATTGTTACAGAACTTACCGGTACTGCCTACGGACCTAATAAAGAGCCATGTAAAATGCTTTAGGTCAGTTAAAAGTCCGTAGCACGATCATTATATATA
>WURT03130058.1:0-11523 GCA_009936505.3 Holothuria glaberrima | reverse complement strand
AATAAAAACCAGATATCTCGAAAACTAAAGGATTGAGAATTACAATTTTAAATCAGCATGTCCGAAAACCCAGGAGTATTGTTATCGTTATTCTAAAGCTGTAGGAAGGTTATTCCCCCTCATCACTTAGCACGGTCCAAACCTATAGGAGTTGCGCCACTGTAAATGAACAGTAACTTAAGATGAAGCACCGCAAAATTCCGCGACTTCACCATGCATTAACCGTTTAGATTTAAAAAAAAATGACGCAGACAGTCAAATTTAGTACGTCGTACGACATTGAGTCGCTATTTTCAAATAGTTTCGTAAACGATTTTTCCTTATTGACTGAATAACAAATGTAGATATCAATAAATGATACCTCATTTGTTTTAATATAGTACGGATAGACTGAATAATAGCTGTTTTAACTTTTAGAATGATATTCATTATTTTTAATTTTCCGTCGTTCACTTTTTGGACGTTTTTATTGCATTAAGAAAAAAAAAACTATGTATGACAAAATTGTTGGGGGCTGCAGCCCCCAGAACCCCCCCCCCCGGTTCCGATGGCCCTGTGACATACGCCTATGAAAATTATTCGTGAGCTAGTCATGCATGATTCGTAATACTTACATTGTCCTCCTAAAAATCCCATTCCAGCCAGGGAGTTACAACAGACTCCCTGTTCCAGCTAATGCAAGATCTATTCCGCTGCTATAATAAACGCACATTCGGCGAACTTGTTGCCGAAAGATTGTGAAATGACTTAACTCCACGCTACGTATACACAACGTACTACACAGTTATTTCGCAATGACCTCTTACCCAACAGATGCACATACGGTGACCGTGACACCGTCACCCTCCATTAAAACTGGATCAATCCCACAATCCTTTGTAATATATATATATATATATATTGAATATAATTAGAACGAACTCTCTGGAAACATACATTGTAAATTTTGCGATGACAAACAGCCTTTTGATTCTCAGCTCTGCAGAGCAAGTAAAATACGGTGGCTCTTTTGGTACATACAAAAATATCACCAAATAAATAAATAATAACATAAATAAATAGATAAATAAATAAATGAATAAATAGTAACAAAAATAAATAAATAAATAAATAAATAAATAATGAATGGATGAATGGATGAATGAATAAATAAATAAATAAATAAATTACTAAGTTAATAAAAAAATAAATGAATAAATGAATGAATAAATAAATAAACAAACAAATAAATGAATGAATGAATAAATGAATGGTTGAATGAATGAATGAATGAATGAATGAATGAATGGATGAATGAATGAATAGGGTAGTCTACTGTAAAAATTCAAGGCCGAAGTTAACTTCATATGCCAAAAAATAAGAAAAAAAAAGATAAAATGAAATAAGGTAAATACTTGAATGTTCGAATATATTTCAATTTTAGATTAAAACATACAGTACCGTACCTAAGGCAGGCTACTATGACACATGCTGGTGAGTAGTTACGGGGAAAACGTTTTGTCCCCCTCCCTTCACTTTTTCTTAAACATTATTATGGGCTGGAATATGTAATTGTTAATTGATGTCCAATGTCAAATTTCTGAACTGCTTCGGCGAGTTGATACTGTCTCGATTCTCTTTAAAGATATTTGGTAAATAAATATTTTCAGATAATACGCCTACAGGTAATTTTTTAGGTCACCTTTGTCCAGATGTGGCCTGCGGGCCGTCAGTAGGTTGAGAATGGTGTTTTTTTATTTTCGTCTTTTATTCCATTTTTGTATGGGTTCCATTTTTTCAGTTTGTACCTTGATTATCTTTGGTTCCCCAAAACGAAGCCGCTCAGTGGCGTAACTCCTATGGGCTTGGACCGTGCATGCTGAGCCGGGGGCCCCCCGACCAAAAGGGGGCCCCACTACACTGATGCACACAAAAAAGCCAGGCTTAGTAAATTCAAGGTTTAAGAAATTGGAATTGTACCCGCAATATTCCTTGCTTCAGGAATAGAAATGAGCACTGAGTTTTTTGGACATATCAGCAATCAAAGTATCACAATTTTCGCGCCCTCCGCGCGCATGCAGCCTCACCGCATGGCCGTGATTCCATACCGTCTAAAGAATATTTGCGTTATTCAAAGGTGAGGGTTCTATGCAATTACGCCGATTGTTCTTGAACATTGGAGTCATTATGGAGGAGCAGGGCTTTGCGAGAATGGAAGGTAGTGGAATTCAGGGGAAGACTCGCCTTTTAATTGGCTAATGCATTTTGTTAGGGATTTAAAATGTCTCAATGCAAAGTCTGCGAGCAAATTTTGTTATGGGGACGATTTTCAATGCAAAATTTCGGCGCTCTTCACGCGCATTCATTACAGTACACACTCCATAGAATATAACCATTGTTGGAGCAACAGTACATTATTGCAAACAAGACACTTTTCCGAAAAAATGTACTACTCCGACCTCTTCAGGGACCCCGCATCAGTAGAGAATCATAGAGCAATGCTATGACAGGAGCAGCATATACGGTAACATTTGTAGTGGTGTGCATTTGTCGTTACACATTTTTTATAACAAGTGCCGTACCTCAGCCAAAATATCACTAAATATTGATAATTTCTATGCATGCAAATAACTAAAAGATTTGCCTAAGATACCTGCATTTTGCATCTAAGCCACCTTAAATTTCCAAAAATTTCTCCAACCAAAATGCACAATTTACACCGACCTCCTGGCCAAATGTATCTTAGGTGGGCTTAAAGCACCATCTTCTGTGCCTCCCTCCCCAATCGCCAATCTCTGGCGGCGCCACTGGACCAACTGATAGGGGGCCCACGGTCCAGGAGCCGGGGGCGCCCAGGCTCGTCGTCACGCCGCTGAAGCCGCTCTGTCCGACTTTGCAATAACTTCAGGGGGACCGCGGATGGCAAAGTCGGAATTGACTATTAAGTGGATCACAAAGTTAGCAACTACTATCAATTAGGCATTATTAGGGAAACAATCATTACCGTTATTTTTTATTTTCTCTTTGCGAAATTTTTCGATCTTATTTTCCAAACTAAGTGTAAAACTTTCCACTTTACTGGAGAAAAAGTCGAAATTTGGAGTTTCGAAGTTGGCACTTTGACTCTTCATTTTTTTTTTCTACCATGTGTTGTCTGAGGAGGGGGATAATTTTTTTTTTATTCTGACAAGCTTTTTTTTTCTTGTCATAATTTTATTTTGCTATGTCTATCACGAGCCACCGTAGTAAAAGGATACGTGACGTGTTTAGGCGGAAGCAGGACATTGTTTACGTCGCAGCAACGCATGCATATCATGTCTGTGGTTGTTTTGGCAATTTGTCAAATTGTGACGTCATGTTGATTAACATGTCCCCACCATTTTATTACTCCGCAGAAACCCCCAACTAGAACTGTTTTTCTTCCGAATCTGAATATGTTCGCTTCAATAGTCTGCTTAATTGTCATTTTAGACATTACTCCCCCAATTAATTATAAGTTGTGGTTTTGCAACTGGCTGGATTCGATAAAATCCATGACTTACATCTTCTGAAGCGTAGGTATTCAAAGTCCTTAGGCACTCCGCCCTATATAAACAGAGCGTCGCGTAAGGTTTCCAGAGAACCATTTTGTTTTGTGTGAATCTTTATCTGTTGCGGATCGCATTGTAGTCCTTTGCTAGTACTACAAAATACTTTATTTCCAGTTGAAGAAGTAGTTTGTTCCTGATTTTCATTAAAATGGCGGCATTGTTCATCGCTAAATCGTTCGCCGTTAGTGCTACTGTAGTGCCGAGAGATCAGTTTAAGAACAGTGAACGACAATTGAAGGATGCAGGTTGAGCGAAGTTCAACGGGGAGAAGCCTAGCCTAGCCTAGGCTGTTGCCTATTGGCCAAACCTATTGTTTTGAGTTTTGGCATAGGGCGGCCTAGCCTAGCGTTAGGCAGGGGCTAAGTAAAGCCTCGCTTTGATTTTAAAGAACCACCAACACTAGTCTACAGCAGTTCAGTAGTCAATCCTGAAACGATTGGGTTACTTATACTGTACAACTTTGTTAGGCAGCATTTGGTATGTCTGGGATAGGCCTATGGAGTTACCAGAAGTTTGTTCGCCTGTAGCCAACGCCTTAGTTTACTTCTTTTAGGCTAGCCTAGGCTTATCCAAATGATAGGCTAGTAGGCTTTTTGAAGTAGTGGGCGGCTCAGGTTAGCCTCCTCAAATTTGTGGCCGGGACCATTGAAATGCAAAGAAAGTAAGTGTTTGTTCTTCAAAGTTTTTTTTTTTACATTTGTTGGCATCATAGGATATGCCTCAGCTAGATAAAATGTACCCACCTAAAATCGGTTCGAACCGTCCCTGTCATATCTGGACAAACTGAATCATTTTTAATGGAGGTTTAGCCTAGTTGGTTTTGTCCTTCAGTGTTAGGCCTACAGTGGTGAGAAGTTGAGATGATTTACCATGAAAATAGATTAAAATATAATATGGCAAAATGAGAGGTTAATGAAACGTTTCGAGCTTGTGTACGGCCAAGATACCATGGAGGTAGTAGCTAGCTAGGTGTTTTGTGATTTTACCAGTATTGCAATGAACTTCTATGGTTTCTTTTATCATGCAGTGAAAAAAATAGTGAATATGGGTCTTAAAAAATAAGGTGTGATGATTGTAATTTGAAGTTAGGCGTTAAAAATTGTGCTAACGTTTTCATGATCAGTCTGCCATATCGTTGCATGTCTAGGATAGAACTTGGTGCTAGCGCTTCAATCTCATTTCACTAGCACTGAGTTTTCTTGGCATCCAATAGGTAAAGACATTTGCCCAAAGAAGAAAAGCGCGATCCCTCCGTATTCCACAGTACAAGGAGAACAAGAACCTAAATGTGGTATTATTCATACATGTATCAGAAACCAACTGACCGCCACTAAAACATGGTGCAAACTGCACCTGATGCATGGGCCAGTTCAAACCGGTTTTGGTGGCGGTTCGTTATGGCGGGCAGTACCATGGGTGTTAACTGTCTAGACGTGTATTCAACCCCAGGCCCTACCAGTATTCAACCCCCTTTGAAATGAATTTAATGTTACTCACTGAATTGAGGCTCCATCCTACTTAAAGTCATATCAAAGGTACAAACAACAACTCTGCTTAATTGTCATCCACTTTCATGTCACTGATTTGCAGATAAGCCTAAATGCCTTTTGGTGATATTTGTTTAAAAGAATTTTGAGCATTTCTTTGAAGACGGCCTTTCTTAAAAGGTTGTGTAAGGCACTTGGTTAAAATCATCAGGAATGTAATTTTCTTTCATTCATTTGAAAAGGGACTGGTTTCAAAAATAATGAATTGTCAAGGCTACATAGGCTTACTTCAGACTTCAGTAAATAACTCCAAAAAGGCTAATGAGAGCCATCACAGAGTATACAGTCAACAGTTGAGAAGCCAACAAGGGAGACACACCCACCACAAAGAGTGCAAAAAGTGCTCATTTTATATAAAGACCACAAGCTAACATTTCACTACTGCAGCAATTTATAAACAATTCTACCACCTCTAGCCATCTGTTATTAAGAATCCTGCATTCTTATTGGTTAAACACTGACCTGTTATTCCACAACACACGGTCAGTAATCGTAAAAGCTGATAAAAATGAAGTTTTTTTTCACAGATTTTCGGTGGTAGAATAGGAAATAACCACATTTGTCGGGCTTCGCGTCCGTTATTTTGTCAAATTTGGAGTCTTGACGGTTTATTCACCAATAATGCTTTGCCAAATGCGGTTTATTCCTTAAATATCAGGACAAAGGTGGTATTAGGGAAAATTTGAAGGGGGTTCGATACTGGTCACCGAATCTTGATCTGCTGCCCAGTATTCAATCTCCCGTACACCTGTGGAATCAAAGATGTAATGAATAAAGATGTACAGTCTTCTGGTCATTTCTCAAAGAAGTCATTGTCAAGTCATTTTGCAGTATTCTGCAAAAATATTGTCTTTTAGGAAATGTAGTAAAAACAATAATTAAGCATTGAAATGTGTGCAATTTGACCCTACTGACCAAATAAGCAATAAAAGAAATAACAAGGTTAAATTTTCTTCTAAAAAGGCTTTCAAAAAATTTTTTCAACAAATAAACTGAACATAAGTAATGAAAATAGCCTACTTCATATTTCCTTGGTATGTTCAGTTTATGAATTGTACTTACTCAATATTTTTTTTTGAGGGGGGGGGGTAATGAGCAGGGGGTCACATACTGGTCTCCAAATTGAATACTGATAACAGAGGGGTTGTATACTGGGCTGACATATCCAAGGTTTCAAGGTAACCTTTCTATGAAGAGGAAAGCTGAATCCACAGTTTTTTTATGGTGACATTTTACCCAAAGTAATGTCTAACAAAAACATTTTGAATCATATTATTCCATTTTACGTAGGAGGAATAATTGCAAAATGTTCCGTAAGGGGTTGAATACTAGTCACTCTACCCTAGACAGTATTCAGCTCCTCAAGGATTAGGCCTAGGCTAAGGCCTTTTGAGTTTTGGTTCTGATCAGAGTACTAGCATCAGTAATAGATCATTATCAGAATAAATTGCATCTTTTCTTTGTCCAGTAAGAAGCCTTTAACCTATTCTGACAACAGAGCACAATGTATGTGGCCAAAATCCAGTGGTGCATCAGTTTAACTTGCTATAAAGTTACAACAACAAATATTTTCCTTGAATTTTAGCGCCAGTTGCACATTTTAGGCGTGCTGGCAAATCGTGTTTCAGCACAGATTTTACAAGGCTAGCAGCAAGAGAAGGCAAACAACCTACTGTACATACATGTCTGTTTTTTTTTATTTTTCAGATTTTACACATCTCCCTCCCTTATGTACCCAGCATATAAGCTGCTTTTTGTAGCCTGTGTATGCATTGCTCATAAGCCTGTTTATAAAGGGGTTAGGTAAATGTATATTTATACGTGTATTCGAGGAGTGAAAATGCTTTGAAAGAAAGATCTTTTTCGGTAGATACATAATATAGTGTAAATTCATAATACTAGGGCTAGTAAATGCTAACAATTTAGGAGCATCGTAATGTCAATTTTTGCAAATGGAATGTCAAGATTCTTATTTTGTTCAAGACGAATTCTTTTTTAGCATTCCATTATATTGGGATTGTAGGTTTCTCTTAAATTCATTTTAAAGGAAAGGTGTGCTGTGCAGGTGTACTGTTGGTACCTGCAAATCTTTTGGCAGACATGATCTTCTTTGCATGCTATAAATCTTTATCACGGAATTTTTCTGCTGAGAGATACCCGCACAAGTTCAGAGTTTTCAAGTCAAGCCTAAGATTGTAACGAACCTAACAAGGCCAGCAGGTTGTGTTTGAAATTTTTGTACAGAGCTTTATGTACAGGCTTAGTGTAGGCAGTTTGCGTGTTAAATTTGAGGCTGTATTTCTTTGTGTGCGTGTTTGAAACATACAACAGGTTCACACGCATTTGCACAGGAGCTTGCTGTGGGCGTACTGCATCAAAAATTGTCGCACTGATTGTGACAGTGGCTACAGACGCGCTTTGTTGGTTGGATCAATGAATGAGATTTGAACATGGCCTCATTAGGTCATGTCACTATATTACATTTATGACAGTTACTAGTTATTTTAGAATCCCCAACCCAGTCAAGTTGGGCTTGCAGCCAGAGGGGGTTCCTACTTAATAATTTTTCCGTATGCGTAAAAAAGGCTGTGTTTTTGTCATAGTTTAACTGTATTGCAAAATCATTTATTTTTTAAAGTGGCTTTAAGTTTAAATTTGGTCTAATATGTTGGAATGGTATGTTAACCATACTGGTAATGCTCATGTTCAACATCCTCAATTCAGACACACAGTACACTGTAAATGGCAGCAAGCTCCTGAGGCCTAAATATTGCAGTTCATGATACTTGTGCTGTACTTCCCATGGAGGTTGACAATTTCTTATGTTCCTTATTCCCCCCTGGTATCCGTGTGTAAATCCTTTTGACAGTGCGACTCAATTAAGTTCACGGCTCACTCACAAACTCATTTATTTCGGTCAGCAGTGAGTTGCATTTTCAACTTAGCTACAGTAACCTGCACTTTTTTGACTGGGAATGTGACTCATACTTTTGTAGAAATCCCTACATCTACTGATATCATTTGTTTGCATTGTATATGGGTGAAGTACCCTCATAAAATTGGTGTTGTATTAGCCTGTTTCTTGTATTGAATGAAATTCTGTTGCATGCAGGCCATTTTAAACTGTTATGTATCCTATGAACGTTTGGTGATGGAGCGGTCAATAGTTGAAACTTTTCACTTTCCCAACAGATCAGCGTGACACGGTGTATACCCTATGGCACTAAAGTGTATTTGTACCATACTTGAAGAGTGGTGATGAGAGTATTTATCAACAATAGTGCAAGCATCCAATGAAAAGTTATGTGAGATGGCTTCTTATTGTATTACTGCTGACTGATGATGATCTATGATGAACTCGGTTTCATTGTCATTCTAGTCATGATCCACATTTTCCAGCATTATTTAAGTCTGTTGGAGTAAGGTCTGTTTAGTTGGCAGTGTGGTAGCATTTAAGTTGTGTGATTGATCTTAGCTGTGTTTTTATCCAACAGTAAGTTGGCATTGCCTGGCAGTAATGTTAAAATTCCTACACACACTCGCAATAAACTGGGAAGTTGTATATATGTACTGTATATGTTGAAGGTCGGTGTGGATACAATATTACAAAAGTGTGTATATGTGATTTAACTCTACAGGGAGTACCTTACCATGTTTGAACTTTTTGAAAGTGAGAGGTTTGGCTCCTTGGATTCTGGACAGGGCTTTGTTGGACAACATAAATTAACATTGGACACAAATGTGTTGCCTTTAAGAATTATAGTTGCTGTCTGTGCATGACAGGATTCCCTTCTGTAACTCTTTGCAATGTGATTTAGAGAGGGCAGGGGGTGGGTGGTGGTCATTGAGATACTGTGATACTTTTATCCTTAAAGCTACCATACCAAGGGTACAGCATCAAGTTGGACTAAAGCAGAACAGTGTGAAAGCAAAATGACCTTTACATCCAGCACACCATCTGGTTGCTCAGGTTTGATAGTGAATTTTGCAGGTGCAGTACATGTATAAATTCAGTGATTGTAATGATAACCTTAATTCCAATTATATGTTGTTTTTCAACCCTTTGAACAGTGGTGAACTGAAAATGTTAAATAATACTTTGGAATATTTTACTTCCTGCATATTGGAAGTGTTAGCAAACCAAGATTTTCCCTTTCCTTTACTACTGTTCATAACTTTATCTAAATGAAGTTTAAGCAGATGCATGAAGAATGCCTTGTAAAAAAACATGACAAAAAGTATTTTCTTCTCCCCCTTTTTTCCATCAATGTAGACTGTGGGTAGAAATTTTTAAGTGTGGGCAAGGTACAGTGCAGTAACTTGGAAGCAGCAAGGTCAAGTAAATTTTTTGGGCTTAAGCATACCTTTGTAGTAGCCAAAAAAAAAAAAAAATGACCATGGTAGTGTATATTTCCTTAAACAGTGGGACCCATAATTGTGAGCATGTACTGAAACTTACAGAGTTCTGTGCAAACTACCTTAGTTTCTGTGTTTGGTATGTTAACTTGTATTTTTTAAAATATCTGGCTCTTAACCATTCTGTTGTAACCTGGATTCCTTCTTATAGCAATAATGTTTTCTGTTATCCATAACAAGTGGCTGTGTTTTTGGCAGTGGCATCTTTTTGCTTTTTCCACATGTGCTTGTTTTCCAGATTCGTGAATATGTTATAGGACACATCATACAAGTTTCCACAGCTGATAACAGATGAGCCCTTCTTTTTCGTTGGTCAGTGCATATGTGGTGAAACACGTTACTTTACCTCAAAAACTGTAGGACTACAGGTGACACATTTGTTGTTCAGAATGAAAAAAAGCTTACTAGAGTGTTTGCCTTCAGTACACATGAAAACTTAGAAAAGTGTAACTTCATATGGTGCATCATGCAGTAGCCTAGAATGTTTGATTGTTAGCATTATTGATGATATTTCCAAAATGTCAAAGTATGCATAAAAAGCATGCAGAGCCACCAGAGAGAGAAAAGTACTTTTGTAGCTAATAATATTTGTGTTATCACCCTTCAACTTGCATTCAGTATGTTATGCAGAATATACGTGTTGCATTTGCATGGAGATGTAAAATTAATAAATATACTATAGTACTATTCAAGTGGTTTTTTGAACCATATTTTACAACAGCCTACAGACCTTTTTTTTTTCTTGCCAGTTTTTCTTTTTTTTTTGAATATGTTTGAAAAACAGGTGGAAGTCCATCTGCTGCAAAGCTTAAACATTTCTCGTATCTGACATGTCCCACTGCGGCTGTATCAAGTGGTAAACCAAACATTAGCGGCTTCACAGCAACAGGTGACAGTTTTAGTAGTACAGTATCTGAGCATATTTGGATAGATTGAAGTGGAATGTTTATGTCGGCTTTGCTGCCATTTTTTTTTTTATCCACCTTCCCCTATTTGCATGTAACCATAACAAGACAAAAAAAAAAAAGGAAAACCTAACAAGTAAACCCCTGTGGTGGGATAAAATTTGTGCAGCAGTGTGCAACAAATTGAGGAAAGGGCTCGCCAAATTTCGTTGAGGAGTACTAATGTTCTTCAGAAGATTAGGAAGGACCCCTCTTTGGAACATATGACCAGTATTAATCAGAAGCTCTGAGAAGAATTTTTCATATGGTGTTTTGTGCTTTATACCTTAAAATGTTATCCCCTTTTGGGGAGGGTCCCTTGATGAGGTGCATGGGGGTGATTCCTGTTGGCAAAACTTTCTTTTTACTATGTGCTTCTATGTGATGTATCTGGGGAAGTTAATTTCACATTTGTTTTTACATGCTGCGATGCCAGCCCTAACCATCTCACAAATATGTGTAGTATGTCTAACGGCCTCTGGCCATTTGTTTCCTTGCAAACCTTTCTTTTTTGAGTGTATGTATGCAGAGATGAAATAGGTGAAAGCATCCACAGTAAAGCTTAGCCCAGATGGCTGCCTTGTCTTACTGATGGATCCAGCACCCGGTAACCCAGATATTATTCAAAGCTTTCTAACAGCCACAGAGAACAAAAACCTGTAGTACCCAATCATTCTTTGCAACTTTGGTTATTTTATGTTCTTGTCGTGGTAAGGGGAAGAGGATAATAAGCTGGCTATAATATGTTCAAAAAACGTTTGGTTTAAAAAATGTGACCTTTGTTAGTGCACCTAGTTAAATGTCATCCAAGTGAGTCTATTCTTAATGAAGGGAGTCATTGACTACCTGGCCTACTCTCGTCTCTATTAGAATAACTTAACAATCGCCAAGTTGATCAGGAATTGTGCTGAAGAGCAACCTAAAATTTGAGGTCTAATGAAGAGTCAAAATGCAGAAGACACTTGAAACAATAATTCCCATACAATTCTCGATACATTTATGATAAGGTGGTGGAAATGATATTTGTCAGATTTTTTGCCATTTTGT
>WURT03130036.1:0-11523 GCA_009936505.3 Holothuria glaberrima | reverse complement strand
CACTTTGCAGGTGGAGCTAAAAATTAGCCTTGGGCAATGTGGCTCATAACACAATACTACTCCTGTAGCACAAAAAGTATGGTATTCCTGTGTGGTTGAGTATAAAGAGAGCTACTATGCAAGCTTATTTATCCCTTACACCTAAGACAGCTAGAGCTACTAAAATGCTGTCATTAATGACAATCAAATGTAATCAGAGCAAGTAAGAAATAAAATAATATTGTTAGCTTTCTGATCGTTATTTCCCATGTTCATCACCAACATACACAATATTACAGCATTTTCATAAAGACAAATTTGTACACACATACCTTTAACTTGTCGTATCCCTTCTCTAAATAGGTGTGACATTTTGTGTTCTCTCCCGTAGAGGCATAATACTTGGACCACCAATCAATCTCATCGTCCACTAAACTTTCCTGTAAGGGGTGTAGTCATTTAAGTAATGTAAATAAACTCAAATGTGTCATTTTACAGAGTTAATCCTCTTTGCCACCTTTTATTAATATAACTATTAAGGGTGTAAGAACACATTTTTTGCAATTTAACTTTATCAATTTAACAGAAAAAATTTCAGCAAAAAAAGAGAGTAATTTTGTAGTTGACTAACTGCATGGTCAAGTGGTTAGAGCATCTGACTTCAAAAATGGAACCTACTGCCATTGTGCTTGGTGCTCAGCATAAGCAATGGAGTAGGGAAATAAGCCAATGAGCCGCAACTGGAAAAAAGGCCATGGCAGGCCCGACTGAAACTAATTGGTTAGAAACTGAGCCGTAAAACCGCATCTAACTAACTGATTTGTAGTTGACTAACATGGAGAGTACAGAGTTTATGAACAAACATTTATGCCCTGATGTCATGAAATATGACCACAATATAGATAAAATAACACCAACCAGAAAGCCAAAAGGCTCAGAGATTCCTTTTCATATGATATCTTGTAACAAATATGAATCACCCACATGACAAACATGAAAATACCTCACAATTATCCTACTTGAAATATCACTTTAATAAGGTACAAACCTTTTGAAATCTTGTGACCCAAAATGACCTTTATAGCAACTCGCTAAGTATAAGATCCGTCAAACTTACCCTTCTTGAGATATTGTTAACACGGTTTTGACCATTTGACCTCTGGTGACCCCAAATGACCTTTGACCTCCACCAGAAACAATAGGGATCATCTACTCAATATGGGCAATCCACATAGTAAGTATGAGATCCCTCACATTTATCTTTTTGGAGATATGTTAACAAGCACCTTTCAAGGTTTTTACCGTTTAAACTCTGGTGACCCCAAATGACCTTTAATCTCCACCAAAAACAATAGGGATCATCTACTCAATATGGGCAATCTAAATGCTATTAGAATAAGATCCCTCAAACTTACCCTTCTTGAGATATTGATGTTTACAAGGTTGTGATGGTTTGACCTCTGGTGACCCCAAATGACCTTCGATGTCCACCAAAAACAGTAGGGATCATAAAATCAATATGGGCAATCTACATGCCAAGTATGAGATCCCTTGAAGTTACCCTTCTTGAGATATGTTTACAAGCAAAGTGTCACATACACCCACACACATACACACACATACACATGACATCACCATCACACAGATTCCTTGAGCCTTCAAAAAGGAATCAAAAATGACTCTGGGTGTTGTAAAAGTGACATGTATAGGGCTGCATTGTAGAAAGCATAATGTTAAAGACAAGATTTCCAACTTCAATTTTACATATGTTTCAGAGCAAAAGTAATTTTTTTTTTTCCATTTTAGGACTTCATTTCTCACTACATTTATATTATCTTACTGTGTGTTACTTCCATGAAACTACAAGTCATCATTTCTGTAACTGTAATGTACTCCTATAAACATGCAGTAATTTTCATTTGAAATAAAACTTCCACAAAAACCTTTGTAAATGTTGCTCTTATTTGTGTGAAAAATGTTATATATGACTAATTTAGACTCCTATCAATATTGTAACTGTAAAAGTAAATAGTGTTTTCCTTTCCATAAAAAAAGCACCTGAATGTCAAAGATACATCAACACTATAATTCTGTGTAGCTTTCACCTGATAACTGGTGAAACTAGTTACCAGTTCTAAACTTAATTACTTATCAAGATTATACATCATTTTTTTCATTCAAAGGAATGTAATCCTATTTATTACATTTAATAAATTCAGGCACCATACATGCACAAATCATGCCAAATGAAGTAAGGATCTTGCAAATAAATATAATGACAGACTGACAAAGGCATGGCAGCACAAGGACCATACACCCCAAAAATCATCACCCACAACACATCAGTGTGACACCAAGCTGTCATTTGCAGTCAGTGATGATTAAATCCCAAGTAGTTTAATTCTAGTTGCCACCTATAAACTGTAGAGAAAGACTGACAGTGCACACCCTATGTACCTTTAGTAACCATGGTTTCAATCACCAGATCAGTCATTATGATCGTTGGCTTGTGCAACTTTATATCAGATATTAATATTGATAGATATCCCCTGGTTTGCAGTATGCAACAATAATAAGTATCAGCATTTTTGTCCAAAGCTTGCATCCAAGTTTTCACCTGTACATTCTTCAATTTCAGTTGTTTTTTAAGTTTTGTTTTCTTCTTCATGTACAATTTTAATGTAATATACCTATCTTACAAGAGCATTATAATGAACAGTTAACTGACTGGTTGAAATATTAACAAAGTTGCTGAAATTAAAAAATTGAATCACAAAATTTTACAGTCTCTTATCTTTTACGACTGACCTACAGTCTCTATATGAAAATTTTCTGCACTAAATGAGTTCATCGTTTTGTCATTCTCATCTCTATTAATATCAGAAGTAAGCAAAGGAACAAACCTTTCAGGTTCACACAAAGAATCCAAAAAGTGGTTTTAACCCACCATACATTGTAAATGGTATTCTTTTACCATATAGTGCATTTGGTGTTCTTTTACCATCAAGTGCATATTATGTTCTAAGTTGTAAAACTGTTAACTGCAAAATTACTAGTGATAATGTGGCATGGATCAAAAGGCCACTGTGACATGTAGATGGGATAATTAAACTGTTGCCACAGCGTCACAAAAGTAAATTAGCATACAAAGCAAACATAAAAAATTTTGGTGAGTACAACTTCAAACAGTGCATTCATGTGGTTTTTCAAAAAATATGAGCAAAAAAAAATTGAAAAGAGGGAAACAAGAACACTGAAGCAAACTGTGGATGGACTACCTCTTCATGATGATCCCCACACACAGCTATTATCCAACTCCCCCAACAGAATATTTGGAATTGTCATGGGTAAGAATTGTCCATGGTGGAGGAAGGATTGTCCAGGGGAGTTATGAGAACCAAAGTTGGTTCAATGAGAACCAAAGTTGGTTTTATGTGAAACTGAAAACAAATTACTTGGCGCTTCTGCTTTGTACAGTAACTGTCAATTGTGATCAAATTTGGGATATATACGGATATATACCTGTTTAGGGTTAAAACTTTATCACATATTTTCTTGTAAAGCTCTCTAGTACAAATCCACTGAATGTGCACTATTACACACGAAATGCCAGTTTTGTGTTACCAGTAACCCTAGCCACCTTACACTGACAGTCACCAGTGCGCTAGACACTGTGCAGCATAAATGTTATATTACTTACAGGATCAAATGACTTTTCCTTTTTGAACATCCACTAATAAAGAAGTTTAAGAGATGAGAGAACTGTTAGTTGTTCATGAAATGTCAAATGCAGAAGAAAGAAAACAGCTATACAGTGATGATTGATGAAAATGGAATGACAAGATAAACACATACATTTGTAAAGATACTGTTAAACAATGAAAGCATTGTCTTCTTTTCTTATCAGGTAAGACAAATACTTAATGAAATGCCACATACCAGTCTCTTTTTACCAGTTTTTTTTTTTAAATGCTGAGCCAACAACCCCTGGTTTTAGCCTTGACCTTGACTCAACAGAACATCTACAGACACTGCAACAATTTACTAAAAACAGGCTTGAAACATGAGAAAACTTGAATTACACCTTAGGGTTCTTAATATTTAACAAAGCTAAGCAACCACAGATAAAAAGATATGTGAGGGTTTAGAGATTACACTTCACATCAGATGGTTTCAAATTACACATTTTATTTCAATTTTAAGTTCAACTCAGATGAGAAACCCTTCATTGCTTTGGACAAAAAGATCCAACCTTTTGTTTGACCTGGCTGATTATCCCACCCCAAACCTCCAGACAGCTGAGTGTTAAATGCTACTGACTTAAATTACTGGGCTAAGGCACCAGTAAACTCCTAATAAAATGTTTAGCAACATTTAATCCTGAAAATATTTGAGGTAAAATGTTCTTAATCTAGCAGGGAGGTAATATTCCAACCACAAATAAGAGAAGGATAAAAAAAAACTGGCACAAGGGGTGACTAAATCACAGGAAGCATGGGATTTAAAGGACTAAATCTACAAAGGTATTTATACTATGGTAAAACAAAATGGGTTTTGCATCCTGGCAGTATTTTCCTGCTTCCAGGTTAGATAAAGGTAGTAAATGGAATGTGACACCTGATCTTTTCTCCTCAGTACCACAAGAGTAAGCATATCTAGCAGACAAACAAACAAAATCCCATCCTCTAATCTGAAAAATTCCCTGATCTAAATTGTCACTAGATTGTCTTCAAAAAAAGATTTTCATCCAACAAGTTTCTTCCCAACTGTCATGATTTGCACTTGCCAATTGGTAAGTTCAATGATTTTTAAAAAAATTCACCTTTTAGGATGTGAAAGATGGCATATATTGATAATTAAAATCATGAGATGCTTTTCTGAGAAACGGCATGATCCTAATTGTAACAAAAAGAATTTTGCAAATTAACTACTGGAAACATGGTAACACTACACTACTAAGAAGGTGGGGCAAGCTCACAAACATAAGGTCGTTGCTTTACAGCGCCTCATACCCCCTACTACATTTAACTGGACAGAAAAACTTCCCTTTTCTCAAGGGCTGCCTGGATGCTTCATTCATGAAGGATAAAAGAAAGAGAGGTCAAAGCAAAAGAAAACTTGTTTCAAAGAAATGAAAAAAAATTTGAAGAGGGAATGGGGTGAGGTAGTTTGCAGGAATACACAGATTGCAAACCCTGTTTACCCTGTCAGCATCTTCCGCTGTCATTGATATACGTTGTTTACTGGTTCTTGCACCCTGATAAAGCAAGATTACTACAGTACTTACTGGCTAGAAGTAAGAACCACATAATGGGACTAATATCACAGATGGCAAAAACTTAGGATTGTATAATTATCTGATATAAATTTTATCTGTGCTGTAACTGGTTAAACCACAGGCTTCAAATCAAATCTGTCTACCAGCTATTTCACCCTGACCTAAATATCATAAACTGAATCACATAATAACTTACTTTTTATAAAAATAAATGAAATTAAAGGAATGAATAAATTGAATGAAAGAACTGTTCTATACATACCTGTGGTGTTTACAAAGATATGTCACAAATGTAGAGTTTAAAATGAAATTTTTGAGTCACACCTATTAAAATTAAGCTAACAACATGTTTATCCCTTGCTTCATTGAGACTTTTGCACTAAATAACATCACAACAAAATGACAGCAACATGCACAATGAGTCCTCTGAAAATAAGCCAAACATTCCTCACAGCTAGTTCACTTAAATAACACAGCTTTATGTTAATCTATACAGAAACTGATCCAGGAATTTCAAGGTTGGGGGTGTTAACATAACAAAGTTTCTTCCGGGTCCAGGGACCCATGTTGGGGGCCACTGGCATGGCCCCAGACCAATCCAAGGGACATAGCCTCCATGAGGAACTGCAGCTGACCAGGAGTGCATGTACAAGTAAAGGAGACAGGAAGGCATTTCCTAGTTCATAGCAAATAGCTTGGATGCCTTGACAAAACAGAAAAAACACTTAAACAGTGCCATTCATTTACTTCTAGTCCCTCCTCAAATTTAAAAAGAAATCATCTGCTTATATACTGCATCTCCTACACAATGGTAGGCTGCAGTGAGTTTAATTACCCAAGGCTTAATTCTGCTAAGTACACAATTGTGTGTAATTATTATAAGTATTCACCCATCTGAGATGCAATGGATCACACTACATCATATTTCACTGATATGCATAAGGGGTTCCCAAATATGTTTGGGATGATATAACAGCAGCTTTAGTATCAATCATGCTACTGTCCCTTCTGAAAAGTGGATCACGACAAATGAAGTATTGGTAAATGGCAAATACGACTAGAAAATGGAGTTATCGCCCCAAATTGTAACTCTTGGCACCTCTGTATTAGTTTGTATGGGCCAAAACAACGGGTAAGTCTGAATGATCATTGTATTGTGATGAAGAGTTTACAGTATGATATCCTGAACAGTGAACTATGACAAAAGCTGCTTGATTTGAAAGCCAAATCCATGTAAAACCAAAAGCAAGTTAATTTTACTATCAATATGGCTTAAACTCTTTACCAATCCAAATTTCGATGGGTTGTTGGAGAAAGGGAAAAATATGTTATAAGGGCTAAACATTTGATGACCTTTCTTACACACCAAAGAGACAATACAACCTGATCAGTACCATACAGTTGAAACCACAAAACTGTTTACTGGAATACAACACTTCAATTGCTGCAGATACTTACCAACAATCTTCCCAAGAGTCAAATATATGAAAATATAATTTTTTTTTGTCATTTTGTTTGGTTCAAAGAAACAACTACAAGAGTATTAACCCCATGCACAATGAAGGATGGAAAATTACAGCTTATGATCATTAAGTGCAACCATGAAACTGGGAGGGATGGGAAAATACAAACTTGCCGTTAGTAGTCTACTATTGCTAATAACTTGAATGCACAGTTTAAGAACCCTAAAGCTGGGACAACAGGTATGCAACCAAACATGCAATTAGACCCAAAGTTCCAAATGCAGCACCCATTTGCCCTGTTTCATGCTGGGTTCTATTACCAGTGCAGCCTTTTCTGTGGAAAAAGCAGCGGCAGGATCCTACAAATGATGGGAATCAAATTGCACCACAAAAATTGTTAATGTATCCACAATAAATTTTTGGTTAAGAAAAAAACATTTGGTATTTTACCTGAAAAATCTTTTCAGAAAGCTTTTTCACAAAATGTATGCATTGTTGTTACTTAATCATTGATAATACACTCTGGATGAAATGAGTACTTGTGAGGTTTGCATATTCATTAGGAACTCTAAAGGAATGACATGCAATTTTAACATTTATGTTAGAAAATAAAACATAGGAAAGAGTACTTTTTAAACAATAACTTCCACTTTTTCTGTGGTCATATGTAAAGGATTCTCATCAAACCACAAGAATATTAATAACATTACAACATGTTCTTTATTAGAAAAAGGCATTTTTCATTTCCCTTAAGATTAGTTTTGAAAGTTTTAAATTATGTTATGCACATTAATGTTACTGTGCCTTGGGAATAGTTCATTTTAGCACTTTGATAAGGTCTAAGGATTGGTATGAAATTGTAAAGGGATTACATGAAATTATTACATTAATTTTACAAGTATGGCAGATGAGATGGCTGCAATCTTCATAAATATGTTTTTTTTATTATTCTGTGAAAGACAATATTCAAATTGCATCACAATAAAATTAACCAGCTCTTCTTCATTCTGATTTTTTCTTTTACCATTTTAGGAAGGACTGGATTCAATAGCAACCACTATGCAACTTTATCTTGGTCGAAACAAATTATTTTTTAATTGCTGACGAATTCTATTTTGAATGTAATTTTTAATCATGTATTCTAATATTGATTAACTGACTCTTTATTTCCACTCTAGTATTATAGTACAAAAAGTTGTAAGATCACTTCACTATGAGAAAAGATCATACAGTCAGCAGCAAGAAATTAAATATGCAATGAACATGTATAGTACCCTCTGCTTCAGAAGACTGCCTGGGGAAGATTGGAGACGCATCAAAATTGGAAAGGGATCCCGAAATCATGCAATTATTTAATATATTACAGTTAGAGAACAATAAAGCTCAGAGGCGATACATTATTAGCTAGAACTACATTGTTAGTTTTTGCAGCATGGAGTTAGAAAAGAAAAACAGACATTTATGTTGGAAAATAATAAAATCAACTAAATATATGAGTAAAATTCTGTTACCTCCATCATGAAATAATTCATCAGACATGATTCATCATTTCCACATATTTTAGTAGTAAGAATGGCTATAGTAGAAGCTTACATCTGTAACTCATAGATTGACTGCCCACCCCTCCCCCTCCCCCATCTCTTAATCTCTTAATTCTGCCTTCACTGCCTCCAATGCTCTTGAAGCTAAGTGCTGAATAATTATGCTCCCATTATGACTGGACAGGTACATTATAAATTTCTCAAAACCTAGCCACCATCTGGTAATAAACATTTTCATGATGTTTGGATTGCTTTGATAACATTCTATGCAGACACTATGCACATTTAACTTTCTCATTGTACTCCCCCCCCCCCCCTTCCAAATCTCTTAATTCTGCCTTAATTGCCCCCAATGCTCTTGAAAGCCAAGTGCTGAATAATTATGCTCCCATTATGACTGGACAGGTACACTATAACTTCCTCAAAACCTTGTCACCACCTGGTAATAACTATTTTCATGATTCCAAGATTGCTTAGATACCATTCTGTGCAGACACTCTGCACATTTAACTTTTTGTACCACACAATTTGTTCGTATGAATACTTTTTGAGACTAAGAGGTTGTATAAATTTCCCAAACTATGATATTTTTAAACTTAAAAAGAGACTACCAAAGAAACCTCAATGAAACACATAATACCCATAATTTTCAATTATGTCATTTTTTCCAATAATTCAACGTTCCTTCATATTTTACCCTAGAAATAACAATTTCCATCAAGTTAACTTCAAAACTGTACTCTTACTGAAAAACATGACAGCTAAGAGGACTGAAATAAAATCCTCTTACTAAAATGAACGCTTACCTTTCTGTTCTTGAGAACTGCCATACTGAACTGAAAGAAAATGAAAAAAAGGTTTCCAAGTCATTAAATGAGATTTTGCATATTATTGAGATTTTTCCAGGCCAGTAGTGACTTTTCATTTTTTTAAAACCAGGATAAAATAAAGATTCCACTTTTAAAAGATACTTTACAGATGAAACTATCAAATATAATTTAAGGCAAATACTGAATGATACTTATCAAGTATCAGTACAGGTAACTTCCATACTTTCCTAATGTCATTATTTTTTGTGTTTCCAACACATATGAGGTGCACACAGCTATCATTTCTTGAATTCTGCACCACTGAAGAGTAAGTACTATTAGTGTAACATATAAAAATCCAGTGACAAGCCCTTGGGATTTATCAACCAGTTCATTACCCTTGTCTTCTTCCTTTTCTTCTCTGCTGGGGTAGGCTCAGGCCCATCCTCTGGCATTGGAATAATGGTATCACCATCTTCTTCTTTATCCCCTTTGTCTTCATCCTGGAACATGACTGCTGACTTTCTTTTCTTTCCATCTGTGATAGACACATAAAGGATAGAGCATTAATGATAAACAAACAAACACACTGAATTCATCCATGCCAAATACTTAAACACCAAATTAATCAAATGTTCAAAGAATGACTTCACCAAAACATAAGTCTTGCAAAAGGGCATGACAGCATGACACCACTCGAGACCAGGGTTGTAACATTGAAACTCCCCTTCAAGTAATACATCATCTGATGACTACACTGCTGCTGCTTAGGGTAGTAAATCTCTTTGTAAACACCTAGTTACCTCCTTAATCCTAGCCCTAACCCATATCAAACCTGAGAGCCCTTTACTACAACACAGATTGGTTAGCTGTTATGTAACTGAAACTTTTAAGTCCAGGAATGCTGTGTGAATGCAAATGAAGGTCGCTCTTTTCCATTCTACATCCACCTTCCCAGCAAGATGTAAAGCCAAATGTAAGGACACAGCATTCACCATGAATTTTCATAATTTTGTATTGAAGCGTAGTAGTAAATATTACCTGCTTGAGTTGGTTTAGGTAGAGCTGGTGTAAGGGTTGGTGAAGGTTTCTGCGTCACTTCTGTAGTTGTGACAACACACCTGTACCCTGCTAAATGTTTCACCACGGCAACACCAACAATGGGCTTTCTTCCAAAGGCTCTGTTATCTCGTACTTTGATATTAATTGGAGGTGTGTAGAGTTCCTCTCTTGGAAGATCCTGACAACAAGAAACAAAGTAAAAAAACCATTCCTTTAGAAAGAGGGCTTTCAGGCATCAGAATAGTTGAGATTTTCCTGCCAGCATATAACCTCCACTGTTATTAGAAATAAGTTCTTGCTGTTTTAAGTAATAATTAAGACTTACCTCTTATTTAATAAAATTAAACTGTTACCAATAATTAATAACCATTCAGATTTTCAAAACGTCACTTTTTAAGGTATGATTATGCTACGTTATTGTCCTGGATTCTAATCCCACTGATAATGTAATTCTGTGCCCCTTCTACTCTTATCAATGGAGCCTTCTACCTCCCCCTCCATCAACACACACAATTAAATCAGTGCATAAATTAAATTTCATCAAAAAAACCAAAGTGTTAAAACATATAACAAATCATAAGTCTATTAAAGACTTATCATGTTCTTTTACTGCTGAAGGATATAAAAATAAATATTTAACATCAAACACAACAAGTTAACTGCAGTGACAAAATGTGGGGAATCCTTTAAAATGTTCAGCCATCCCTCTGGAGCAGAAGTATGTTGTCTTTACAATATCCTGCTCACAAAATAAAGAATGGTTCCCAATCATCCAATAAAATGAAAAACTTTTAGTAGGCATCTTCAAGACCAAGATGTACGTACTGCAAAATAAATATTTATACTCAGAAGAAAATATTGTGCACTTAGTCTGACCCATGTATACCCTGTGAACACATATAGTGGCCAAGTTATCACAAGGTAAGTTTTCAGTTATCAAAACCATATAGCATATTTTCCAGACCAATTACCCAAAATTCTAAGACTTAAAAGACCTTAGAAAAAATTCAAGACTATTTCCAAACTTTTTTTTTAATATTAGCCTTAAGTTTGACAACCTCCTGACTACAGAATGTCAATCATGAAAAAATACTTCTGATTTCTTACCACTTCAAGAAATAGAACTGGTTGTGGAAAGTTAGGGTTGTAGGAAACATCTTGAATCATTGTAGACTCAACAACTTTTCCACCGATTTCAAACTCAATGTTTGGAGATAAAACAGACATTTGCATATACTTCTTCATATTACGTACACCCCAACAGAGTATCTGTAAAAAAGTATGTAAATAACAGTATGATGGAACAAGTTATAACATCTATTTTATGGTGTGGTAACCAGTTACAATCCAGTGTTTTATGGTGTGGTAACCAGTTACAATCCAGTGTTTTA
>WURT03130025.1:0-11524 GCA_009936505.3 Holothuria glaberrima | reverse complement strand
ATAAAAGTTCGAGATTCTTAAAAACTGCTTGTAAAAACGATATCTCAAGAAAGCAATGATGGACAATCTTCATTCTTGTTATAAAACTTTATCATATTGTAAGGAAGAACCCCATTGTTTTCAGTGGAGGTCAAAGGTCATCTGAGGTCATCAGAGGTAAAAAACCGAAAACCTTAAAAATATTTCTAGACAGGCATTAGCGGCTCGCCATAGGGGCACGGGGGCACTTGCCCCCCTCCAAAAAAAAAGTTTGCAAAGCATGGTCTTCAAAATCTTCAAAATCTTTAAAAAAAAGCATGTAATACGAGATGGTTACAAAATATTTCTAAATTTAGACGAAATCATCCCTATCTCACAAATATGACAAATTACTTATGAAGTTGTATATATTACTATTGCAAAATTCTCCATAATTTTCCAGTATGTATTTCGCCATTATTTCAAGATTCGACCTGAGCTTACTGGGTCATTCGACCACTGGTTGTGTAAATTAATATTATTTGAGTCGTCATGATTTCAATTTTTCAGGCTCGTATTTATATAGCTTCTCTAATGAAGGATTTCAGTTTGTGATAATGAAAAAAGATAAAATGCCACACTGTCTTAACAGGCCGGCAGCCATCGTCAGTTGGCAAGTAGAGTGCACAGAAATTACTTTTGCTAAAATGTCTCCTAAAACCATTGCCGGAACGTAAGTTGTAAGTAGGTCCATGACATTTATTTATTTTCAAAGGTCCAAATTTTCTTAGTTTCCAAAAAGGTGAATATGGAAACGTTTATTTGATAAAATCACTGAAGCTTTAACCACCGATGATCGCGAAAGTCGCTCATTAGTCCTCTAAAGCCGTACATGCCAGGCGTGTGAAAGGATTAATTTAAAATGCGAGAATTTTTTAATTCGAAGCTATATCAGTGTCTGATCAAACATGACTTGGTTGAAAGTTCTGAAGTTACGACCAGTCAGCGTTCAATCTAATTCAGTAGAAGCAGTACACAGAATAACTAGCTGACTAAAAGGGGCGTGTTTTACCAGGAAGTGTAACCGAGTTGCCAGAATGCTGTAAACCAAGGGTTGGGAACCTCCGGCCCCCGAGACCATTTGATCCGGCCCGAATGTAATTTCAGTTATACTTGAAATTCAATTTATTACAATTTTATCTACGGTACCATTTTCCCGGTGCAGGCTAAGTACCGCTTCCGATAGTACACCTTACCGGTGGCACAATTACGGCATGCATTGTAAAGCATGTCCTTACACATAAACCAAATTCATGGAAAATTATGCGAGACTTATTTCGTTCGCACCGTATCAGTTCCGGTGGATTGCATGTGTTAGACCCTCCCTTGAATGGGTTTAAATTTAAACAACTGAATAACTTTTCATTGCGATGATTAAAGAAGTTAAATGCCTTCAAAACAATATTTTTCGGCGCGCTTATAGCGCTTTATCCTAGTTGCTTGTTTGTTCTTATGACTGCCCATTATAAGCAAAACGTTCTCCACCTCTGTTTTAAAGTATACTGTCCAGGTGATTTAAAATGAACGCACCAAACAGTCAGTCAAAGCTACAGTAAGACATCTGACTAGTGGCCAATTTGTATAGAGGATGACCTGTCTATCTGAGTTGGGGGAATTCCCCTCCCCCTTTGAAAAATTATATTTTGAGACAGTTCTGAAATCCAAAAAAGAGCTATCATTTCTTCGTTTTCAAGTGTCAACATGCTTGAAATTTTCGTTATTTAAATAAAACAATCCAGAAAACCAATATTTTATGGCTTCTTAGTAAAGCTGAAACCTATTGTGACACAATGAAAGAAACAACAAAATATTTAAAGGTGGAGCATTTTTTATACAAATGGATCAAGCCGCTTTGCCTTTTTCTCCTGTCTTTTGCTCCGACCTTATGGAGTAGCATTTGACTGATCGCCTGATATATGGTTGAAATTATTTTTAGAGAAAGATCATGATTGACTGCCTGAGATGGTTTTTGAAGAGCTTTTGAAAACTATATGACATCTCTGTACATAATAATAACCACACTCCTGCTGTACTATCCGGAGCGGATCATTGATATTGCCGGGTGGGAGGGGGGGGGGTCGTCCGGACCTCCCTGCATACGGACTTGATTTTGCCCCCCCCGACAAAGTTTCTTAGAGCCATCCTTGTAGACAGGGACAATGGATCCTCTTCATATTTGCTGTATAAATGTGTTACTGTAAGAGAAAGAGAACCTTTCAGGTTTGTTGGAGGTCGAAGGTCATCTGAGGTCATCAGAGATGAAACTACGAAAATCTCGTAAAAAAATAGAGAGTGGGCGGTACCTCCAAATTGTGTACGGCGCTTGGTTACAAATGAAAAGTTAAGGTTGAATTTTGTGCCATTCCAAAGACAAAATTATAGAGAAAAACATTGTTTTTACAAGCATAACTATTACAGTAATAATACTAATTTGAACTACCTTATTATGAACACGTGTAAAGGATGCTGTGACTATAGGATGATTAGAAATGCTATTTGCTGAACGAGTTTTTTGATGGCGTATAGTGGATTAATCTCGGTTTCTCACGCAGACGGTCCCGGGTACGATTCCCTCCTAGGACATGTTCTTTTTTATTTTTTTATTCACTTTATATATGGTTAAAAGGTCATATGAAGTCAGCAGAGGTAAAGATGTGAAAACATCGTAAAAAGGGAAAACGTCCAGAAGTGTAAATTTTAGGGATAAGCTTAGTTGGACCAGGGAGTTGCCATTGTTAGAGTGACAACTCCCTGATTGAACGTAATTGATGACCCTACCTACCGCGCTATTTGGGACAAATGATTGCGAAAACAGATAAAAGCCTACGACTTGCCGTAAAGAATACACGTTTCTTGTGGCCTCCTTATATGGTATCGAGAAATAATCTGTGCAGATGTGTATCATGTTTCAAGCAACACCGTTAGCTTTTTTTCTCCGGGTAAAAAGTAATCCCTAATGACTATCTACAACTACCAGGTGCGTAATATCAGACATTCTAATCAAGACAAGATATCCGTTCATTCTAGCGTATCTCTCTTAACTAGGCTATCATTTCTATTATCTTTCCAAAGGTGACGTTACTGTAAGATACCAATGCAATTAAATTTGAGGGAAGTGATAAGCGTACGAAAAAGTTTCTCCATTACCTATAACACACCAACTTTAAGGGTACCTGAATTTCTCACTAAGTTGCAACCTCTAAGTCTCAAGTTTCAGATAAGGATTCAATACATCAATCGTTTGCAATGATCGGTATAAGAATTCCCAGTTATAAAATAGGAATCGCATTTGGTCCACCCAACCTCCTAAATCTCACAGACTTCCACTTATCGTCCGACCGAAATAAACTAGATTGAAACTAGCAAATGGATTTCCCCTAGTTGTTCTGTTTTCTTTTGGGCGAAAGGTTGAACGAAATTGTTATGACTAGTGCGTGGCTTGTACATCATTTTTCATATTATTCTGAAGTAACTTAAGAGGCGTGTTTACAGACTATTCGACAACTATAATAAAAATACGACCAAAAAGGTTTCAACGGAAAGATAGCCCCTCGCGGCTGGTTAATCTTTCAGAAAATAAAGCTTTCAAAAACCTATTAGTATCAATTCGTCCGCCACGTCTTCTTTAAAAATTGTATAAATTGTGTAAATATATAATAAGATTTGAAATGAGAATCATGTACTTTGCGAGCAAATGTTTAGGATCCAAGTTCGCTTCTCACGGGTATTTATTGTATCATGTTCCAAATGATAACTATTAGTAGAAGCACTGAAGCCATTTTTTTTTTTTTTTTTTTTGATTTGTAATCATGGATTTAAATTTGCAAGGCTGGCGTATATTTCAGTCCACGTCCTTGTTGTTCTTGAGATATTAGCAAATGAAGTACAAAGTTTCCCAGAGTGAATGCTTAATTGAAGCAAAGAAGGATGATGTCATTGCTTCACATTGTTTTGTGTTCATTATTTTTCTAATTATAATTGTTATGACCTTCAAACAGTCGGGATGTGCCTAATACCCAATAGCGCATTTTAATTTATGAAACTTCCACATATTGTCGTTTGGAATGTGACATGGGGGAGAAATTTGTTAAGGTTAAAGAGTGTGTGGTAAAACAGTGTAATTGATAAATTACAATCTGTAATGTCACTTCCGCCTAGTTCAAGTTAACTTTGGGCTGTAAAGTAGATAACCTTATCTGCTAATATATATGTACAGTGCTTTTGAGCGTGATCCATCATGATTAAAGCACTTTAATATTTGGTATTATTATTTTTAATATCTTGAAAATCACACAAAGGAATTGACTAAAATCTTAATAAACATTATATAAAGTTTCTTTTAGAATGCACTTTTATTTTATTTATGATCATCTTTTACTTTATTGCTTACATTAAATGGATGTTTGGGTATCACTGCTGTGAGTTAAAACAGTTTAATGTTTAACACGTCTTGGGATATCAAACCAACTATCCATACCAATTCAAGAACCAAGAAATCAAATGGAAAGACCGGACGGCACTAAGCGAGGAAAAGTGAACTACATCTTTGTTGAAGAAATGTCGCAATCTTGTTAGACTGTACCGGATAATCGGGAGATAACTACATCAATTGGGTTCTAGGCGCACTGTCAGACAGTGTACAAAGAGAAGGGGGGGGGGGGGGGATATCTTAACGCAATAGTAATTTCGTCTGTCTCACATCTTCTGGGACGAAATATTCCCACGTTTCCTTTTACCACATTGGCTTAAGACCTGATGTGTTATACCTTGTTATTCCCCTTCATCCTTTATGTGCATTGCCAAGTTTGTTTTTTCAAAAGTAAGAATTGAATAATTATAATGATTATGAGTAAAAAAAAATGCATTTAATTGTAGGTTGAAAGCTTTAGCTTAAAATTCAACTTACAATGGCACACGCTTGCCTGACAATTACCGTATATTAAAACAAAAATACCATACATTAAAGCAACAGCACTCTGTATTAAAACAAAAATGCCATATATTTAAACAAAAATACCATATATTAAAATAAAAATACCACATATTTTGGAATGCAGCCCCAGTCCTTCTTACGCCTATGATAATTTCATAAGCCAGTTGGTGTTTCAATACTTACAATACGAAGGGGTCACAAGGTCAGCTGTACCGTGACATCTTTTTCCTCAAGGTCAGTAGTTCACTTGACCTTTACCCATCACAGAATGCATTGCGTGAACGCATTTTCCCAATTCGTCTATTTGAAGTTGGAGTCCACTACAAACGTTCTTTACTTGGATATCAATACATGAGCAAAACTGTAATTGCTTTAAGCTCGTTAGGGAATTCACTCAAAATAAGGTTTTATTTAAAATTTATCTATTTAAATAACCCTTCACCTACCTTTTAGTGAAGATTTATCATAAAATCAAACAGAAAACGACAAAATTCTTAGTTTTCCAAAAAAACAGAATACAACCTCTCAAAAATTTCGTTAGATATATGGAAGAAATATTATTCAATCGAAAGTGTGATGAATTGTCATATTCTCTATTTAATGTATAAAAACTAGTATTTGATATTGTTTGTTCTAATCTTGTAGTTTTAATAGTCATATGTGCACATTTTTTTAATATCTAACACTGGATGAAATAAATTAAAAATTGTAATAACAGAGCTACGACAGGCAGGATTTTTTACATGCCGTAATCAGCTTTTTTGGTCACTGGGTTTTTTCTTGGGTTTACACTCTCAAAGATATGACCATCCATGGGAATAGTTTCACCAAACGTTGGTACGGCTTCGACCAACTCAAGGGTGACTTTCCTTACAAACACTGCAATAAAATGCCATAAAAGGACAATATGAATGATAGAAAATATCGCCATGTCGTATTTTCACTAAGCTCAAAAGGTTATTTTTCTACTTTTGCTATAAATTTGCATTACATTTTCAGTGAATTATCTATAAGCCCCACATCTGTTTGAATGATGATTTTGTTAGTGTGAGATTTCTTTATAGCCCATTTGAAGCGCTAGGTGTTAGGAGGTAACAATAGTTTTCATATAGATATTTGTGGTAACGACTAGACATCTACTACAAGGACTTACCAAAGTGCCTGCAAAAGCGTAATTACTATTTCGCTTTCGTTTCATGGTGGGTATAAAAAGCCATGCTCCTTGAATCGAATGGTAGGTCAATAGGTGTCACGTATCCACCGTGGTGAAGATTACCCAAACTCTCTCGTAGAGCAGTGTACAGGATTTTCTGCCACGTTATACCTCAAAATTAACCTAATAACAATTGCTCATTGCTCTTTATGGTGAATACTCATTAACATATGAATACAACGTAATTCAAACGGTAAGTACATGTTTTTCTCATTTGCTCAGTTCGATAAAGCACTTAAAAGGCCTTGTCGTCTCATTTTTCGTGAAAGTTGAACCCAAACTGCAATTGTAGTTTCACAAGAATATTACATTATAGTAAAATGGAAAATTGTTATTACATTGTCTGAAGAAGAATTTGGTGTGGTGCATGAATACAATATTTTGTGCATAATAATACATTCGCAGAAGTTGTTGTTTGTTACAATGGCGATTCGTTCTCTTTAATTAGTTATTAAATTTATTATTAGTTATTAAAGTTACGTCACCTAGGCCCCTAAACGGTGACCCCGTATGAAACAAACTAATTTAATATCGTACTTTTGTGTTAACTTGTTTGCAGCTGACTCCTTGGTAATATATATACCAAATATGGAAGGTTAATTTCCCGTTTACGGAAAGATTTGTTCGCAATGCGTCATATTTTCATACAATGCATTAGGCGTATGTCAAAACATTCGCTAGATTTAGAGTGTGTATTCAATACGTCAATATAACATTTGCCAAATTAATTAAGATAATGAACTGGAAACACCTTCATTCGAAATGATATTTGTAAACAAGCGGAATGTATTTCTTGAAAAAGTACACAGCCAAAACGTCCCTTCACCATTCTGATATCCATAACCTTTTCTAGTTATAAGTTGTATAACAAGACACTGTTTAAAGTAGTTGATGCATATCAATTTAGGAGGTCCAAGGAGTGGACGGAGAATATGAAGAAAATGGAAATCTGTAGCCACTGCTTAATTCTAAAACAATAAAGCTGTAAAATTTGCAGTCACAAAATTAAACTAATTTTACCCCAGGCCTGTAGTCAAGGGGGCAAGAGGGGCAAAGCCCCCTTGAAAAATTTCGCCCCCTCAGGAGGATTTCAAGTTGCCATTGACTTTTACACATTTGGCCCCGCTGACAAATTTTTCGTCCCCCCCCCCAGGAAGCCATTTCGCCCACTTCAGCACCTTGTCTGTCTACGGGCCTGCTTTATCCATATTCATGTGGCATCTTGCTTAGCCAAAAGATAATCAGTTTAATATCCAAAGTGTTGCCTTTTATAAAATGTTTTGATTGATAACTTCAGACGGTCTGTGTACGAATCCCTCTTAAGATATGTTTTCTCTTTTTCTTTCAGTTTTTGTTATTTACTTTTTGGTGGAGTTGAGGTTAGCAGAGGTCAATTTGTGAACACATCTTAAACAGTGATATAGTCTAGATGTATTAATTTGAGGGATGAACCCCAGTCAAAAAATCACTCCTTTTCAGCAAGGAATTACTAGCCTTTGGGCTTTCTTGTTATAAAATGTTTATTGATAACTTCTTACGTTAAACGATACTACGTATTATACAGGGTTTGTTTTTACTCCAAAAATGATAAATACTCAAATAATGTTGGAAATGAATTTTATTTTTTCAAAAGTGTTGCCCAAACCATGTATATTTTACTTGTTGTTTCTCCAACAATAAGACCACGATACTGTTTTGAGCAAACTGCATTAGCATATAAGAAAGCCTGAAAAACCAACATACAGTATTGTGTTGTTGTCCAAAAAGGCACCACGAGTGCTTGTACAACCTAACTTTCAAAACTCTGGAGAAAAATAAATATATATTTTACTTTACTCTCAGTTGAAGGAAAATTGTTAAAAGATAGAATTAGACACAACCACCTTAATTTTCTCATCTTTTTGTATTCCTTCACCTTCTTTTGCTTGAGAGTTGTGCTGTGCTAACTCTCATTTTCTTGTTGTTGTGCACTCTGTAATTTTCATAGTGGATTACCTGCTTGCTTGTCTTGATTTTCCGTTGTTTTTACTAACTATTAATCAATTAACGAGAAGATATAAATAAATCAATCAAAGTAAATCAAATGAACTTTTTAAACCTCCAAGATCAGAACACATCAAAAAATCTTAATCCTGTCTCATTCTATCCTAACCCCTTATTTTATCATTATCTCTATAATTAGACTTACTAGGCTGTAAGATTTGAAAAATTACCCCTATCCTTGATAAATTAGATGTAACAAAGAAAAAGGAATTTATAGTCAAACGGGAGTAAAATATTTCGGGGAGGGGACAGGGTCAATCTTTGCCAATATTTTGACCAGACCTTATGCATATGACGTTACCCTTCCCCTCCAATGGCGGCAAGCGCGTATCATTGCAACATTCACCAACAAATGCAGACAGCTGATTATTTGGGATACGCGCGTAAGACTGCTAAAGTCAACTAAGTCTACACCGTGCGTACAGTGAGTTTTTATTGTGTTGCCTCGCCTCCAAAATGACGTCACGTGACGTCAATCCATAAGATCTCTATTGAACCAAGTTGCGCGAGTTCTTATCCTGCCGTATCTGTTATTTTGAAATGATTATTAAACAACTGATGAAAATCATCATAGCAAGACCTCCGATTGAGCTGTGACTAGTCGCCGTTGTGAAATAAGGTATCCCTCTTTGAAAAATTGTAACCTCGAAGGGTGATGAGATGTAAAGTATAGCTGTAATTGTTATCGTTTTGAAATGAGTTCAATTGATTTTATTTTATACAAGATCGAATACGCTCCAGCACAGTTGCCAACCATGGCAGGACGGTTATTGAAGAGCTCTAAAAAACCATTTAGGACCTTATGAAAATCCAAAAAAGTCTCATCCTTCTTTAGTTATTGTAGTCCTCGAAACGTGTATTACTAGGAGGTCTTCTAAAACTGCATATCCAGTGTTTTCTACTGTGTCGCAGGCGCGTAGCTACGGGGGATTAGCCATGAAAGCCTCGCGCCCCCAGTCTCCCCCACTGGAATTCATGCTCTTGAAAAAGTCAGCTATACCTTTTCACCTCTTGCCTCACTCAAATTTAGCTAATTGGCCTAATCCGTCTCATATTTTCGGGAAGAAAATCGAACCCGACTGATTTTCCATGCAAAATTTCGGCGCGCTTCGTGCGCATTTGTCACCTTACACACTCCATTTCTTGTAAGCTTGATTGGGGCAATAATCAGGGCCGTCGCGACCGGGGGTAATGGGGTGTCCCCCCCCCAAAAAAAGAAAGGTTCGTCAGAGAGACGGTAGTTGGAAAATCTGAAATACCAGTTGGAATTTCTAATTCCTTAGTCTAACATATTTTTCCGACTGAGCCTATGTCAACTTTGTATTTATTTTCCAACTAGATCAACTGAAAATAATACCAAACACTATTTTCTTCACGTAAAATCGAATTAAACTGTCCTTTGACATCTTAGTAAATGACAAATTTCGGCGCGCTTGGCGCGCATGCGTCACAATTTGCACCTCATTTCATTACCATTATTAAGGTCCTTATACATGGAACTATTCCGATCACAACACTTTCCGAAAAACAGAGATATATCGCCAAACATCTGTAGGGCCTTGCATCAATATGGGATCTTTCAATCTAATTTTTAGCATACTGTGGACGGTTGAAAGTACGTAGTTGACGTTATACATTTTTCAAAAAGAAAAAAATATGCCGAACGCTTCGCGCGCAGCCGTTATCAGTATATATGGTGATTGTTAATACAATTACGACCAAAAAGCATTCTGAAATGCGCTTTTCATTCCTTGATTCCTTTTGCAATACCTCAGACTGGAAGCCATTCGTCAGGAGTTTTCGTTCAAAATTAGTGAAAATCCGATAGATGTACAGTGCTTGGCGTCATACTCTATATTATCATTTGGATAACAGGTAAGAAGCATGATGTCTTTGCCCAATTTTATATAATTGATCCATAGCTTCCAGGTATCTCCCAGCCTTAGATACCCTTTTACAGTGCACAGTGAAGGAAAGGAAAATCTTTGTAATAGTCCAAGAATGTTTCTGTTGACTCCACGCACGTATTTTTGCGAAAAAAATTGTTCAAATAAAAGACAGTAAAGGAGCCAAGGGGGGGGGGGGACTTCAGGTGTTTTTTTGACAACGTATTTTTTTCCAAGACAACTTAGTAAGTTGAGTAAAATCTCTTCTTTCACCTAACCAGAAATTAGAATTCACTGTAAATTATCGACATTTCCCAGCCTTATATGAGTAGCTCAAAAATATCCCTATCATAGCACCATTTTGCATCTAGGCAACCTTAAATTAATAAAACTTTCTCAAAGACCCCTCCCTCAGGACGGCCCTTTACGTCGTGACAAAGGAAGGATCCCTACTGCTGCTGAATTCGCCAAATAATGAACATTTTTCAGCCACATATGAGCCAGTGGCGGCGGACCCGGAAGGCTTGGGGGCCCAGCTCCCCAATGAAAAAGTGAGCGGGTAAAGGTATGTTCAGCCCCCTTCAATATTTGCCAAGGGCAGTCATGAGATCCATATTTCAACGCTGGGTACATACAGCTTAGAACACTCGGGATGTGCCGTTTCCGGCCATCTGAGGGGTTTGTAAAGCCAAAAATTTTCTAATACGCTCCGCGCCAACTGGCGGTGGCGCTTAGAAACATATATAAACTTTTCTCATAGATTGTTTTTTTTTTCATTAATTTGAAATTGCAGACATGAGATCTATATTTCAAGGATGGGTACATTCAGCTTAAAACTCTCGGGAATGGCCGTTTTCGGCCATCTGAGGGGTTTGTAAAGCCAAAACTTTTCTTGCACGCTCAGCGCCAACGATGATGGCGCTCCGCTTAGAAACATGTATAAACATTTCTCATAGATTGTTTTTTTTTTCTAATTGAGAAATTGCAGACATGAGATCAGTCTTCCGAGTCTGGGTACATGCAGCTTAAAACACACCCGGGAAGTGCCGTTTCCGACCATCTGAGGGTTTGTAAAGCCAAAAATTTTCTTGTATGCTTCGCGCCAACCGATTATGGCGCTCCGCTTAGATAGTCTTCCTGGCGTGCAGCCCTCTAATATTTTTCCGTTTAACCGCGCCTGATATGGGCAGCTCAAAAATATCAAAACGAAGGGACCATTTTGCATCTAAGCAACCTTACATTAACAAAAATTTCTAGAAGGGAGGGGACACCCCCTCCCCTTAGACCCTTCCCCCAGGACGGCACCTTTATGTAATGACAAAGGAAGGATCCCAACTGATATATAAAAAGAAACAAGGGTGCGTAAAAAAGTGCACTATACACGCTGCCGCTCAGTTGGAAAAAACATCCAGCCAGTCGGAATTTGGGACC
>WURT03130014.1:0-11524 GCA_009936505.3 Holothuria glaberrima | reverse complement strand
CCAAAACATACATTTTTGATGTGAAATTTTTCGCCTTTTTCTACCTGAAAGAGCAATTTAAAAAATAAATAAATAAATAAAATGAACAAAAATAAAAGCAACATTTGTACGCCATAACTCATGTTAAAAAACAAAACTGCACATTAAATAAAATAGAAATCTTTGTTTTTTGCCAACCACTGTACACCCAACAACTGCAGTACATCTATGTCCCCTCGAAAGGAATATTGATAACATCTGGACGCCGGTATACTAGTATATTACAGGCGGTAGGCCTATATATATATATATATTCTAGCATGCCATCCAAAGTGGGGGGCGAAAGAGGGTTTCCGCCCGCACCATTGAGAGTGGGGGTGGTTGCCCCTCTGCCCCCTTTTCCTACGCCTATGTTTACATTCTGTCCGAAAGCATCATAATATATTATTAAATGGTCTTTCTGAAATTTTTAGTTTTCATTCTTGCCTTCTCCTGAACGAGATCCCTGATAAGTCGGCGACAGTCATGCCAAGTTGAGTCATGATATGAGATTTTCAATACAGCTGAGAAGTGTGTGTGAAGATTGAGACAAAATGCTTTCAAACAAATGCATGGAAGTCCTTACCTTATGTCATTTTAATCAAACAAAATAGAGAGCTATCTTTAGCAACTGCATTTAAGTTACTTTGTTCTACCCATTCCACCAGAATTCAAAAAAGTAAGAACCAGGAAAGGGGAAGCAGTGACCATTCTTAATATTTATTGCATATTCACCTTGTAATTGCTTACAGTCTGAGTAAGAAAGAATCATATTGGAGATAAAAAGTTGACTCGGTTAGTTTTAAATTTACATTTCAGCTTTTAGTGAAATGTAAACTATATACTTTTTAAATTGTCATCTTGTACTGAGTCGAAGATCAGTATTTCTTTTTGTCTATTTCATAGGCTAGTTTGACTGTTTGAAAATGGCTATGTTTCTGGATATTAAGGGATTCATGTGACATAATACTTCATCTATGTGTTCTACGGACCCTGAATGCAGTGTGACATGATCTGTAATTTAGACCCGATCTCAAAGCCCTTTTTAGACATCTTTTAAGATTTTCAAAAGTTTGACTACGAAAACGGTGCTAGCTAGTAAACATTTTTACGCATTCAACTGTTAGCATAATGCTGTCAGCGTTGATGTATATCCTCACATTTCTCTTCACTATTGCTCAAAATGTTTAAATAAACTAATTTAAACTCTTTGATTGGCCATGCAGCAATCACTTGCTCGGTTACCGACCTTCCGGATGTTACAAATGGATCATTTGAATGTGTTTCCAACTTTGAAGTATCTTATGGTGATTCCTGTACTATCATATGCAACGACGGTTTCTATTCAGCTTTTTCAAACAACACAGAATGTGAGGGAGGGGAAGGTAATCAAGGTGGGAAGTGGTCGGACAGAAACATTGCATGTCATGGTAAGAGTCGCTTTCAGTTTTTTCCTGCGGGCATAAATTCTACAGCATGAAACCCAGACACAAAGAGTGTTAAAATGTTACTTACAAAGCCTGGAAAGCTTCATTGCTGAAAATATGGGAAGGTATTTCACAAAAATTTTCTTGGAATGCCACTGGGAATTTGATGATGGTGCTCCTTTTAGAGAGCAGCACAAATTGCCACCCTAGATATTCGGCCAGGCGGTTGCCCCACTGTTGTCAGTCTATACTAGTTTTGTAACACGTTAAATGATAAGTGATAACTAGTGAAAATGTCCTTTTTCATTCTTTTCAAAAGTCACCAATATAAAATTTACACTTTTTCAGCGATAACATGCTCCAGTGACAACCTTCCGGACGTAATTAATGGATCCTTTGATTGTGCCCAAAGTCCTAACATATTTCTGGGTGAAACTTGTGCTCTTATTTGTGATGTTGGCTTCTACCCAACTTTCTCAAGCCCAGTTGTTTGTGAGACAGGGGAATATAGTCACGTAGGGAGGTGGTCCGCAGGGAACTTTACATGCCACGGTAAGAGCTGTTTTACCTCTCTATCGTTCAATACTGGTAAGAGGAAGAAGAGGGACAAACGTTTGTAATGTTTGTCCTCACGTTCCATTCTCCCCTTTCCTCTTATGGGTGGAGTAGTATCAAATTTCGTTGCACTAAGGCTGATAATTATACTCATGGATCTACACAATCTTTGCATTTGTGGAAATGCTCAAAGTGAATAGTTTGTGTAGGATTAGAAAGACCATTATTTAATCCCTTTCCACAGGAATCCTTCCTACACATTCATATGACAATGAAGAACTTACCTTGTTTTTTTCTATTTTTTCGAATGCAGCAATTACATGCTCAACCACTGAACTTCCAGGGGTGAATAATGGAACTTTTGCCTGCCCAATTAACTCATACGTACCTTACTCTGATTCGTGTTTGCTAATATGCAATGAAGGTTTTTATCCACCTTTTTCCAACAAAGCAGTATGTGGAGCAGGAGAGGGTAAAAACGGCGAGAAGTGGACAGAAGGAAAGTTTGCATGTAATGGTGAGAGTTGGTCCTTTACTATTACTGAGTTGTAAAAGAATATACGAAAAGGATATTAGTTAAACTTTACTTATTATTCAGCTTCAGTCTATGACTTCTGAGACAATAAGTGTTAAGTATGTGTAGACCTGTACAAATGATTAAGGTTTGACCATGGAGTTGTTACAAGCCTTGGTTTGAGGTAAAATTGGAAGTGTGATACAAAAGAGGTCTTTATAAAAGTGTTCAATTAGTTCTAGCCTTTACTGGCTTGCATTAACAATATGATGCAGGAATGCATATTTTATGCCGTCACTGTTATACCAACATCTAATTTTTTTGTTCTTTTCCTTTAGCAATAAAATGCTACACCGAGGTCCTTCCGAAGGTAACAAATGGATCTTTTGATTGCCCTCCTAATTCTAACGTATCTTTTGCTGATATATGTACTTTAGTATGCAACAACGGGTTTTATGCACCATTTGCTAACCAAGCAGTTTGTGGGTCTGGAGAAGATGAAGGCGGAACGTGGTCTGGAGGAAGTTTTGTATGCCTTGGTAATTTTTGTTCTTCAAATATCTCTATTCCTCAGCAAAAGAATACGTAGGGACACATACAATTAGAAATGATTATGCCTATACGTGTTCCCTCTACATCCCCCCCCCCGGGCTCGTCACAGATTAGGGTTATAACTGACCATCAATTTTTGCAACTACAATCGTAACCAGTGGTAAAACGCTATTTGTCCCCAAACTGTTTATCTGGTTATTGCTCTGCACTCTAAAAACGTCCGGTTCGAACTGAACAACAAACGGATCAAATGGGCCCTTAACCGAAAAGGATAAAATATTTCATTTGTCTCCGTTCAAAACTAACCATTACATGCTCAAGATGAACCAAATCTAGTCAAATATTTGAACAGATTTTGGTTCAGTTCTTATTTGAACGGAATCGGCTCAAATTTGAACGGACGGTTTTAGAGTGTCCAGATCTACACTTACGAAACGCGACTTGGAAATGAAGTGTATTGGTTGTGTAAATGTGTAAATTCTTGAGAACGAATACAATTTAGGTAGTGAATGGGAAATCATTTATTGAGATTTTATAACACATCAAACCACTGATGCACAGCCTACGGAACGATACATTTTGGATAAACTGTAATGGATATCCAAGGAACGAACAACTGGAAATGTTTACAGCAACGTTTCAGCAGTTCAAAAACTCTTGTTATGTTTTTAATTCAAATGACTTTTCCAGTATATAGGTCGTTTTTCTTATTGAATGGTATTGAAACTCTTTTTAATTTGATGAGTGTATGTGAGACAAAAGATATTTACAGTTTGAGACATGAGATCAATGTTTAACATTGACACCAACATTTTATAAAGACATTTTGGTAAAGGGTAAGTTGGTTGATTGGAAAATGAGAATTTCTCGAAATTGGGATTGGCCGTGTTTCCTTTGATGGAGAAACTTTTATGCAAAAGAAACTAGTAATTTTGGGCAAAGGGTATGCATGCATTCATGGTGATTAATATCACGTTTTGCGTACAGCATGCTCCACTAAGTATATGTCCAAAGAGATTAAATATGAGCCGTCTTATTAGATACGCTGTCATTTGCTTGTCGTACAGTTTACGACCCATTGGTCTGTGTTACTTAATATGAAGAATAGACTTGCCATTACGAGGAACCTTAATGCTTAATGCGAGTCAGCCAGTTGAGAAATTTCTTAAAATCCATGCTTAGTCTCATTATTTTGTTCACGTTTGACATGTCACGTTTGTTTCAAATTTTCATCCACTGATTCAGAGACGTATATGGCTTTGCTACTTACAACTTCAAATAGTTTTTACCTCAGTCCATTACTTGGGCTAAGTAGAGAAGATATGAAATGAGATCATGTAATGGCATGACTATATTATCTCAAATTACCAATTCCAACATAACCATGATTTTTCAAGTGTATTCAACTTGGCGAATTTGTGATTTTTGTGCTGGGATTGCACTTCATTGGTGTCATTTTAGGGTACAAAATTTAATCCAATATTTCCACAACTGTCAGCACTTTAATCCTCATCAGGATGGTCGTAATGACTGGTTGGCGAGTCAATGAAAATGGTTTCCGTGGAACGTTGAGATCAGAAATTGGTCACGAAATAAAACCGCCTTACAAAACAATTGCTGTGAAGCTCTGCTAATGTTTTAAAAGATACATTTCCCAGTCGGGGGGTGGTCGTAGATATTACAACTTTAAAAGGTGTTAACAGCCCATGGTTATCTGTTAAGTCGAAAAGGGCCCGTAAGCTAAGGTATTTTTGCCAATGCTGAAAGCCTTATTTCAGAATGGATTCATTCATTTGTTGAGCAGTCATTTTAAGACACTGTTGTACATACTGAGATAAATGTCCTTACTGTATTTTTCTCTCATGCAGCAATTACATGTTCTACCGATGAACTTCCAGACGTAATAAACGGTTCCTTTAATTGCCCTTCGAATTCTAACATACCATACAATGACGCCTGCGCTCTAACATGCAACCATGGATTCTATCCACCATTTTCAAACAAAGCTGTATGTGATGAAGGAGAAGAAAATCAAGGGGGGAAATGGTCAGAGACAAACTTTGCATGTCGTGGTATGGCTCTTAATGAACTGTTGATGAAATAAGTCATTTCAAGTAATTTCCCCCAATTTTTGTCAAGGCACTGTTGTCAAGATACTTCAGAATAGATGTTCATGTGTAGTAAGTGACGCTTTAAAACAGAAGGAACAGCATTTCCCTTTGCAGTACAGAACGCTTCATGAGAAAATAATGCCAAAGTCAATCCTTTTTTCTGGTTGGTTCCACCAATTAATTTCTGTGTAATGAAATATAACTAAGTAAGGACATTCATCTCATTTTTATTCAAACCTTTCAATTCTTGTGGGTGACAGCGATTACATGCTCAAGCGACGACCTTCCGAGCGTCAGTGACGGGCTCTTTAATTGCACTCGAAATTCTAACATATCACTGGGTGATGTGTGTACCCTGACTTGTAACAACGGCTTTTATCCAACTTTGTCTGAACAAGCAGTTTGTGAGTCAAGAGAAGATAATACAGGAGGGAAGTGGTCTGACGGAAATTTTACATGTCATGGTAAGAGCTGTTTGCCATATTTGAAGACTTAAATGACCTAGATTAATTTATTTGATTTGATTTGATGAGTTTATTGCTCGCAGCAGCAAGAGGTGCAGTTCTTAGCCCACAATAAGGAACTCGCAATCACTTGTATATCGCAAAATTGAAGCTAGAAGATGCACACTGACTTGCACTTGCGTGGAAAACAATACCTACATTTGATCATTGCTAAAAGAGAAAAGATATTTTGCATTCAAATGGCGCATGCAGTCGTTTCATCTTTTTATTGTGTCACCAAGTGTGTAATAAACATGCTCACAAACAAACATGATCGTATTATACCTGCATCTGTTAACTGCACGTGTCCTCTAAACGTCGAAGAATTCCCCATCGACCTGATGTGTACAGAATCACAATAAATCACTAAAAGTCTAAATGTCATACATATCATGCAACAGTCAATACAGTGTTGGTGTGTAATTTTTTCTCTGTGCTTTACTCAATCATTATGCGCCTTTGACAAACCTGGTAAAAGTAACATGAAAGTGGCAAAATATTTCAGGTTAAAGTCCAGCCTTGTAATACGTAAAATCATACCATAGAACCAACTAGCAGATCAAAAGTTGAAAAATAAAATAAATGGCAAAGTGAGTTGGATTGTTTGGAAATTGACTTGAGCAAGCCGTGAATGACACAGTTAGAACGGAGATTTCAATACGGGTCCCCAGAAAAACTCCATAAAAAGCGAATGTAAAGCCCGTCCTGTTCCGCCTAAAAGGTCAGAATACAGGGATAAGTCAATAGATGTGGTCTGAGCTCAATATTTGACATGGTAACAATGTCAATAAGGAAATAAAATGATTCTGCTGTAATGTATAAGATATTACCCTACACTGGGTTTTAACAACTTAATATGAAAATTTAAGATGACCATGGAAGTATTACCCTGACAGGGTAATTCTTCCATGACTTTCTAAACCAACTAACTTGTTCAATTTTCCTCTACTCTATGGTTGAATGCGCTGATGATATTAATAGGCATATAACAACTGTGCCACTTTTAGTGAACTGCAAGCTTTCATAGTACCACTCATTTAATCTAGATGCATTTCTAGGAGAATTATTAACAACATATGCACAATTTCGCACTATATTTTTCGAAACATAGGCGTAAGGCTGTAATTACAAATGTCCTGATTTAAAAGAGGGAAAATTTGGGAAGGGTTATCCTGCAAACCCCTGTTCAACTTTTCAATAACATTGGCTGGAAGTGTGCCCTGAAGTGTTGATCCTTTTCCCTACGGCCTCTCGTTTGCGTTCACGTTCTCAGTTGTGTAAATCAGCCTCTGGTAAACAGTGATTGCTCGATTTGCTTGGAGTTATAAGACAAGAAAGCTCATTTCATGAGTCCTCAACCGTAGTACATTATTTGGCTGCTGTAGGTTAATGACGTTTAAAGAAATGTAAGGCAAACTATGCCCCGTTTTTGTAGATGACTGTACTACTATTCCCAAAGATTTTGCCATATTAGAGAGTCACTGTAATAATTGGACATGATTACAGTGCTGTTGCTTGCGGGTGTCATGACTTGTGGGTGTCATGACTCCAGTCACTTCAAGACAAAGGGCATCCAAATTCCAGTTCAGTCTGTAGTATTTCTGGTTATTTCAAGTCACCTCGAGCCTCAAGTTAGGTTTCAATCACTGAGAGTTACTCCGAGTCACTGCAAGTCACTGCGAGTCACTACGTATTTAGGTTGAGTCACTTCGAGTATCTAATCATACGTGTAGAATCAATTTATGGGTGTGAGTAACTTCCATGGGTTAATTTTAACAGCAATACGTTGAGTTTGACTTAATGATGAAACTATTGACAGGGCATTTTTCGAAACATACCACAGTCCAATTTACTCGCTGTTGTTAAGAATCGAGCAACTCTAGTCTAAGAGTTTCGAGACACGAGTAACAACAAGATTTTAGAGCTGTGCCAACTAGACACTTGATCGATCCAACTGTCTTGCAAGTAATGAGTAGAGTCGTGTATCTTTGGGGGGGGGGGGGGACTCGGGTCATACTCAAGTACATAAAAGTGAAACTCTGGTCTCGAATTTTATACAAAAGCGTACGACGTGGTTTTACTGTAATGTTACAATTCTTTATGCTGGAATTAATTTAAGTAACGTTTGAAAAGAACTCTATTACAATATAGGATGAACAGCCACTTGTTGCATTCACATTAAATCAATTTTAAGCGAAATGTTAGTAACTGAAGAACAAAAAGTAAAAGTTATGTAAAAGCATGAAATAACTAAATATTGTCTCTACTCTTTCAAGAATGCACCGTGTGGAAAGAATGGCTTGGAAATGAATATAAATTAACCAGTACCCGACAGACTCCGGGTTCCTCTAGTCAAACGTGTGAAAACGACGCTGCGCATCTTGTGTCCATTGAGAGCTATGAAGAGAATAGCTTTGTACAAAAGATAATGACATACTGTGATCCGAATCAACGAATTTGGATTGGGTTGAACGATGCTGGAACGCCAGGTAAAGAAAGTCTTACATTATTTTGAAGAAAGAAAGATTAGGTCCAAAGTACTACCAGGTCCGTTTTTTAAGATTTAAACCGGTACATTTACGAGAAGGGATAATGGGTAACAAAAATCTCGTTTATGAGAATAATTTTTACCTTTAGTTCTATTCAAATGGAGTACCAAATATCTTTAGTTAAAAAGTTAACGTTTCTGACACAAACTTTTAACAAGCGGTAATTTCAGTACCGTGTTGGCAGGGTTTAGCCGACATGGAACTTTCCAGAAACACCTGGAATAGAGTGAGTTACCTTTGAGAACCCTCGTGTTATTGTACATAAGATATATATATATATATAAACGCAAAACAGAACAAACCCAGGACACACGGCTTACTGTAAAAACGATCCAAAGTAAACTTCACATTCAGTAATGACAAAAACATATCGTGTCAATCTTCAAGGCAATAAAGATATTAAAAGTTGATAAAAACGGTAAAATTGTAAAGACTTTTAAAACTTTAAAAGTTCAAAGGCAATTAAAGTAGAAGAATACGCCTTCCTTGTTCTCGTGGTAGAGTTAAACTTAAAGGCAGCAGAACAACATTCATGTTCACTGGGGCGAGCGTGTTATGCTTAAAAAAACCAGTGGAGCTCCCTTTCTTCCCTAATTTTCATATTGTTGTTCCGAAGCTTTTCAATTGCCATAGGTTCAAATTGTTTTCAGGTTTGAAAATGTTTACCAATAGGAATGTGGCCTCTTTTAAATTATATATATATATATATATATTATATATATATATAAGTTCTTATTATACATGTATACTTACACAGTATATTTATATTTTACTAATTCCCTCCTTAGGGGGAAGAAGTTGTGGAAAAGTCAACCATAGGACTAAGTTTAAAATAGGGCGAGAAGATCACTTAGCCTTAGTTGGCGTTTTCACACATTTTCTATATAGGTATACGTAAACGTATGGTAAGTCCTTTTAAACACACAATCTATATGCACTTACTTCAAAGTCGACGAATTTACGGACACGTATCTGTTAACCCTCACGGATGGCAGGCCATTGAAATAACGTTATGTCTTGAAGACGTAAAGGGAAAATACATGCTTATGTAGTTTTTATTCGCCTTAAGGTAGGGGGATATAAAGACTTTCGCCCTAAGGTGGGAATTAGCGTTGTATATATTTATATAAATATATATAAACGAAATAAAAATGTTTACTGCGTTAGTAGTTAATAGTAGTTAAAACAAGTTCAAAAAAAGAGGATTTACATATATATATATATATAAATATATAAATATATATATATGTAAAGTTATATGTATATATATATACATATTTATAAATATATACTAAAATATATATACTGAAATATATAATTATATGTATATATAAATATAAATTTATATTTATATATAACGATATCGCGGTTTCGTTACGGGGAAATTTTAAACAATAAAATACATAAGCATATATTTCCCCCTAAGGTCTTTGAGATATAAACAATTACGTTATTTCAATGGCCCACCATCCGTACGTGTTGACATATACGTGTACGTAAATTTGTCTACATTGAAGTAATTGTATATAAATTGTGTGGATGGAAAGACATTACCATGCGTTTACGTATTCCCATATAAAAAAGTGTGTGAAAATGTTAAGGGAAACGATATTTTCCCCTTATTTACAATTTCCCCCTAATGTAGGTTTTTTGTACACGATATTTCCCCAAGGTGAAAAATTAGGTATATATATATATATATATATATATTCACATACCCGAGTAAAAATTCAGTGCACCGCTACTCAAAGTTTTGCGCTAGTGCGTTCGTCAGGAGGTCAATATAATTAATTGTTTTTGAGTTGCCCTGCTTGCTTGGCTGTCTTTTTTTTTTTTTTTGAGAGTATTACCGTCGTGACATTGTAACAGAATTTTAGATATTTTATTGAGGAAACGTGGGGAGATTGGTAAATGATGGCCAGTGTTTCGGCTTGGCAGAGGTTGCAGAGGTCCGATGCACCTTTCTGAGAGTTTGATAGGACCAGTATTTTCAAACGTATGGAATAGTCAACACCATCCTGTGTTAGCGCCCAGATGTACCTAGATAACGAGTCTGCTTTTCATGTCCCTTTAGGTTGAACGATTTCTTCTGGCTATTGTACCTCTCCTTGAAGGGAACACCACACATGACCATGTTGGTTTGTGCACTGTACTGGTTACGTCAGCTCTGTATATGACGGCAGGTGTCAGGCACTGTCCGCCAAGATCTGAAATTCTGTCACAATGACACCACAGTAACACTAACAAAAAAGCAGTCAAGCAGATAAGAGCTGAACAAAGAGCGCGACAACTCGCAAACCATTCATTATATTGACCTCTTGACGAACGCACTAGCGTGAAACTTTGAGTAGAGGTACTCTGAGTTTTAACTGGTCCCAAATATTTGACTAACATAAGCCCTTTTAGTTTCATAATTGAGCCCTTTTACCGATCCTGCTCTTTTGGACTATATATATAATATAAGAAATTTCATACTTCTTTCGTCAAAAAGAGGGCTCTATCTGGGAAGAGAGCACGGTGTTGAATCTCCCTCACACACGTGACGAGCCTTTGGGCGAAACGGAACGTAGTGTGTCTTTTAGTATGAAAACACTCAGTCTTCTTTCTTTGTATTGTAAATATGTACATATATATTTGTATAAAACCATAGTTAATTGCCTCGCGTGTTGGAATATCACAAGGAATATGACAAGAACAGCTGGTATATATATATATATATATGGTAACGGAAAACTGTACAACAACAGTACTACAGCACTGAAACGCTGGATCTCGGAAGAGATACAAAATAGCAGAAGGCTTGAAATTCGGTAAATAGAACAGCAAAAATTGTTTTTTGCAGAGCTTTTGAGCAATATTAATTCTTCTTCAGTGCACGGTCAGAGAGTGGCAAGCGGTTTGAAAGCCTTTATAGGTGGCAACAATAGTCCCATCCATGTGGTGACAAGATATTCCTTTGTAATATATACTCTGCTTGCGTAGTCTTGGCATTTTCGTCAAGACGTAATAATGTTGTTTTATATAGTTAGATAGTTAGTTAGTCAGTCAGTCAGTCAATCAGTCAGTTAGATGAGGTTTTACCGCTCAGTTTGTAACCAGTTGGAATAAGTCGGACCTCGCCACGGCCTTTTTTCCAGTTGTGGCTCACTACCTTGTTTTCCCCACTCCATTGCTTATGCTGAGCACCAAGCACAAAGGCAGTAAGTTCCATTTTTTAAAGCTTTGGTATGACCCGGCCAGGATTCGAACCCCCGACCTTCCGGCTGCAAGTCAGATGCTATAGGTGAAATACATT
>WURT03130013.1:0-29584 GCA_009936505.3 Holothuria glaberrima | reverse complement strand
CGCCAACCGATGGTGGCGCTCCGCTTAGATAGTCCTATAGTATCAGCTAAGTCTGCCCCACCAGTCATACCCTTCGCTCCCCCCCCCTCTGCCCCCCCCATTGAAAAGTCTGGCTACGCCACTGCTTTCAGGCTTTCCTGTCAATAGAATCGTGGCTATCAACATACCATACCGTTCCACATACTTGTCGTAAATGTGGTAAATTCCCATACTTCTATTGGCAGATATGCCGATTTGACATACACATAATCCGAAACCGTTGCCTATCGCCTACTCATGAACAGTGAGTCACAGAAACCAACCTTGCAGAATGTCATCCATAGGGTTTTCATTAAACATTGATTGCAATGGTTTTAAAATAAAGAAAAAAAAATAATTCAAAACATTGCCATCCCATGTTATTTGACCATAAATGAAAACAGATTAGATATAAATGAATAATATGATCTATAATGTAAAAACTACGGGGACATTCATATCGTTTTTAGCTGTTTTAGTGACTTTACAGAATAGAGAGGGCTCTTTCGTTGCGTGATTGTCGGTCCAACTAGCTATCCTAAAACGTGCTCGCCACGTTTGTATGATGACTTTTTATTGAGACGGCTTGTATTTGAACTATACTTGAACCGCTATGTTTATAGTTTTTGACTAAGGCAAGAGAAAGAAGGATTGCAGTTTACATCGTCCAAAGTCCACTTCTGTGCAAACACAGACTTCTGCATAATGCTCACTTTGACACGTATACCAGTTACCTCAAGATAGCTTTTTACCAGTATGTTTTTAAACTGGAAAACAACTTCCTCTCTCACATATGAAGGAGCCATCTAACTGAAGCTGATTCTGATTCTGAATTATACTTCAAATTCCACCGTGTTGTGAATACTATCGGGTTTAGTATTTGAGAGGTAAGTAATAAGACTGATCAGCAAAACATCTGTTATTCGTTGAATTTAGAAAAGGTTCCCCAAACGTTTATAACGTAACATATTCTTATAGTCTCATAAATACCCCGGAAGATACCGTAGGGGGATTTATCAGTTATTATTGGAGACGTTTTCATTGACTTTCAACATTTCATAAGTACGTTTTGCTTCCGCACACATTTATCTCCTCCCCCTCCCTCCCCTCCTCCACCCCCGCTTTTCAAGCAAATCGCCGCTAGTGCAGGGCGTGTCCTGATGGTCAAAGGGGTCTGGACCTCCCTTCATTAGCAGAAACAAGAATTCTTCTAGACGTTTACGTTCATTTGTTATTACAAATCGATGTCTAACTGTCAAAACTGTCTAAAGTTCTTTGCAAATCATCAACGTTTTTGCACGCTTTCTCCGTTTTAACCTTCTCATCTATCTTCAATAAAAACTCGTTAGAGTTTGCTAAATGGTCTTTCTCAAAGTACGAATACGGGTTCCATAAGAATTCTTATGCATCATTTCAGCTCGCTTTGCCAACTTAAAGGTTTACACTCCAGGCCTATTGACCATTATTACAGAACGATAATGCATGAAATTGCTCTGTCGAGAACTTTTTTTCGAATAAAAGAGAACGTCCAAGTGGGTGTCAATCTTATATGACAAGCAACATTTGTAGCGTGATAAAGACCTACATGATTTGAAATAGATTACTCATTACACAAACTTTTATAAAGGAAATTAAGTGCATTTGCAAACAAGATGAATTATGAACATGGTTACTAATTGGCAACCACCCGAGCATATTTTTGTGCTTATTTTAATGATCTTTATGATATCGCTGGTAGTTTCCCTATTTTTTTTTTTTTTTTGCAGTAAGCCTACAAGCTTTTATAAATTCATGCGAAAAAAGTGCTATTTGAAGCAATCTGGAACTTCAGGCATTTTTGGACAAAATTTTCCTGTACGCTTCGCACTAACCTACGTTAGATAGTTCCCGAACAGGCTTCGGCAAAATTGTCTGTGGTACTGCAAATCATTACATCCTTGCAGTGCTACTAGAGCTATGCCTGAAACGTTGATGATTCTGCTTTTGAATAAAGGTAATGAAGCATGGCTAACCTAATGTGCACTTTTGATAAGAGCAACAATTTCGGCACACATAAAAAACTTTATTTCTTAACAAGTCTGGATGCATGAACCATCGCAGATTCTGTCCCTGAAAATCAGTGGGACATTTCCAAAAATGGCCGCCAGCATTGGCCATCGCAGGACAAATTTGTTTATATATTACCACTTAAATTTACATATTCCATTCAAAGGCACTGAAAACATTCAGGCTATCTTGCACAATGATTCTTAATTATAATAAAATCAGTTTAAACATTTATAAGAACTAGGTATCTTACCAGTTTACCCTTAATTATACCACTTTATTAATTTTCTTTTATGTCGTGTGACAGCAGTAAAAATCATCACTAAAGGTATGAGAGATGCACCTTAAAAACAGACAAGATTGAACTTAATAATATCAAACGGTACTTATGCCCTTGAGTTCATGCTAAGAACGTACACAATTGTTAATCTACCGATTAATCATTACTGCTTAACAAGTCTAGCGGAATCAGTGTTAACAGCTCTTGGAAATTTTTTCCATGATTTTGGAAAGTTTGCACCTGCCCGAGAATAGGCTTATGACCTCGAGAATATATCCCTTACATTCAAAAACATTCAAAAATGATATTTGTAAATTGTTTATATTACATACAAAACTAAGGTCAAGAATTGACTGTATTAAAACCTAGATTGCTTATGTGTTCCTGTCAGTTTTAATTGTAAACACACTATATTGTATAGTTGCAGTTTGGCGTTTCAAAGCTTTACCTTGACATTTCTTGCGATTTGTTAAGGCATGATCTTGGATCTACAGTACAACCCTGTTACACACAGTCACAACCATCCGTGGGGATTGTTGTGAAATCGTGGAGGGGACGAAGGGCATTTAAGGCAAATTTTCCGTGTGAATTGAAACAACAGAAACAGAACAGAAACTCAATTGGAGCATCTCCAAAACGTTTGGGGAACACTCCACCCATATCCGCCCATGGTCACAATCATGATATCGATGTCGAAATTTGAACTTTCTTGGGCAAGAATAATACGATATTTCTGAAGGGAATGATTAAATGAGGCGAAATCTGCAGAGAAGGGACGAGTTTTTTTCCACCACCTCTTTGGAGCCAGAGGTTATACACGGCCAATGAGAGCCGCTACGCAGACACTCAGTTGATGGTGGGATTTAAACATGCAAAACTTACAAGTGCGTAGGCACGCCATTCGCATACTCTATGTACTGCACAAGTGTATGATTGTACCGTACAACATTGTGCGGGTAGGTAGTTAGCTAGCTGCATCTCTTAAGCCCCACCAGTTCTCACGACGGGTACGTTATCGATGCAGTTTGACGGAGATTGTCATTCGGCTTACAACGTTTAGGCTATTGAGATTCATGGAAGTTGATGATGTAGGCCTATCTAGACTATAGATTCAATTCTATTATGGCGTATCGAAGGCCTGAAGTACTATTTGATAAAGTGATAACTTAAACCAGTCTCTTTTCGGAAAGGTTTTAACTAGCTTGTGGGGTTAAAGTTAGTATTTGCTACACGGAAAATGCCAGAACATTATAACTCTAGGAATAGGTCTAACATTAGTGTTAATTTTACAACACATTTAAAATAGAAGAAATGTGTGTGATAATGATCACTCGAAAAAAAAGAATTTAAAGGAAATAATCTACAATTTCCCTTCACTAACCATGTAGGCTATCCTTGACAAAGAAAGTTCGTTCGCCTCACCCGGCCGACATAGTCGATAGTGAGCAAGCTCATTCACTACGTTATATATATGGCGTTCCAGTCGGGTCGTGATTTCGGTCAAAACCAGGTGATGAAGCGTTTTATTGGTGTTCACACGTCGTGAACTGTTGCAATGCGCTGGGAATTACAAGAGTAGCTCGACTTGACAAAATGGCGGACGTAGCGAAGACTGATCAATGGTTAAATAACCTTCCTAGTTTACCTTTCAGCTTGCAAAAGTGATACGCAAGTATTGTAGGTTGTAAATGTGAAAATTTAAAACATATTTAAGTGTGCAGTTTTGTTGAATGTTACTCATACCCTGGCCGGGTCATACCGAAGACTTTAAAAATGGAACCTACTGCCATTGTGCTTGGTGCTCAGCATAAAGCAATGGAGTAGGGAAAACAAGCCAGTGAGCCACAACCGGAAAAAAGGTCGTGGCCGGCCCGACTTAAACCAATTGGTTAGAAACTGGGCCGTAAAACCTCATCTAACTAACTAACTCATAGAGTCCGTTTTGTCGGTGTATGGATGACCGATTCTTTCGCCATTTTCCTGTTCGTCGAACATCGTCTCATCTACGTATACGGCAAACGTAAAGACTACGTATCAACGTTACTGCTGAAGAGTGTATAGCCATCCGTTTCACCACTTCAGAGCAATAAAACGCTTTTCACAAGTAGTGAAGTGGTGCGATACCGTCTGCACCGAACCAACGGAAGGCGGCGATAGTCGAGTCACTTACGTACGTGCGTGCGTATGCATGCATATCATATCTGTCTAGTCTGCATGCTCTGTGCACAGGTACCCTGCACTGAATGAACGACGTTAGTGCAGGAAGAGTACGTACGCTACGGTAACTATGCAGAAGAACTTCCACATATGTCTACAATTCCACATGTTAAAAGAAAATTCCCTGAAATGGACAATAACGTCGATTCATTTTGGAAAATAATCCAATACCTACGCGTTTGCAAAAAGATTTTATACTGCTAAAAGTTTCTTTAACCTTTCAAAGCATTTTAAAGCTGCTGGAATCTATTGAAGTTCTTTTAACCCGAAGGAGATTTGATTTTCATGAAGGTAGAAATATTAAACACGGCTGAGATAGTGAAAGTCCCTCATTTGGCCTTATTTAAAAGGTCATTATGCCTGCGTTGTAGGTTGATTCCGAAATATCGTATTTCAAACCAACTTTTTTGGCAATTCCCTTGAAATCCTGCCATGCTTGTGTTTATTTAATATTTTGCATTACACAATTTTTCATGCAACCCTTCTTTCGCAAGTCGCAGTCACAGTTCATGGGGTGGGACCAAGCCATTTCACATGATGTCATGTTTTGTTCACGTGGTCATGTTTCATGTAAAAGTGTGTAGAAGTATGCATCTTGGTAGGCTGTACCCACACCAGTTGCATCACTGACTTCGATTAATTGGTTACTTTATAGGGGCATGTTCTTCTACTCCTTGGCACAATTCCCCAACATGACTGTTTTGTACTGTCATTAGAAATGTGACACAAGTGAAGTAGCTTTTTATGTATTGAGTTTGATCGCCACTTGTGCGCCGCAAGAAAGAAGTTGGCAATTGGTGAACAACAGAGAATGATGAGTTACCATTTTTCTTTGTAAGCTCATGGATATTAGTATGAACAGAAATTTTCAAGGAAGTTATGCATAGGCTATAACACCAGGGAGTTGTTAGGATGGAGATACAACGCACAAAATTGTCAGACAATACGTACTTGAAAATGGTTTAATTCTTTTCGGGCACCACTATTTGATTGACAGGTCTCTTTGTTCTTATTGTTAAGTCTCTCTAGACTTAAACATTTTAATGATGACACCCTCCTTTCTTTTCCAGGAAATCCCAATACAAAGGCCATTGTTTATACATGCTTTGAAGTAAGGTTTGTTTCCGCCGATGTCCAGGATTTTCAGTAAAACGATTGGCAACAAACATTTAAATAACGTATCTCAATTGTGCCTCTACGATTTTAATACGTCATCTACTGGAAACGCTGTTCAAGTCTATAATTTTTTTTAAGATTTTAGCAAGTTTGCCTATCATTAAGAAAAATATTTGAAAAGTTAGTTGAAAAGAAATTCTTTGCTAACTTTAAATGAAGTGATGTTAAGTGTGACGAACAATGACGAAAGCTTAAAATTTCATATTTTTGCATGACGACTGGTAACAAAAAGTTAACCAGTACAACGTGAGGGGTGTGTCTTCTCATTGTCATTTTGACAATGCACCACTGATCTTAGATATTTTAGGCATTGAGATAAGAATTTTGGGAAGAAAATCAAGATTACCGTCAGCAACAAACATTGCTTCAAGAATCTATAGAACGTTGCATCTCCATCCTAACAACTCCCCGATAACACACAGTGGCATGCCAGTGGCACAGATGTCGGAAGAAACAAAATGCAACCAATGTTAAAATGTTAAACTTACAATATATTGTTATTCTACCACCTCTAGCCATCTGTTATTGAGAATCCTCCATTTTGATTGGTTAAACACTAACCTGTTGTTCCACAAAACACGATCAGTAAACGTTAAAAGTGATAAAAACAGTTTTCACACATTTTCGGTTGTATAACAGGAAAAAACCACATTTATCGGACTTATGGCTTGTATCGGTCAAATACGGTAAATTCCTTTACTAATAAGGAAATATTTACTTAAAGTACTTCCTCACAAGATCAAACCTCGAATCTGTCCATATTCTGTAAACAGTATTCAACACGTATTTTTCTGCAACTTTCTTGATTCAGCTCAATCAAGATGACGGAAATAACAAAATTGCCGCCAGTGTAATAATAAATATAATTTTAATAAAACCTTGCTAATACCTTATTAAAATAATGAGAAAAACATTTATGAAAAATATATTTGACACAGTTGCTCTTTATATCCGTCCACCTTTATGCCAATTAATAACAGTTCGCATTCCACAACATTTTTGATTCCTTACCGAAGGCCGAAGGAATTTATGCGATGGTGATGTCGAGTTTGTTTGGCATTCAGATTGAGGACCTAAACAATGGATTTCAGGTCCTTAGAAGAAAATTCAATAGATTTCTGAAGTCCTTAGAAGTTTAACAATAGAGAGTCTATTGTTAAAGTTACGGTTAAGGAAGAAAATACAAAGGAAATAACAAAGAGGTCCTTAAACAGTATGTAAAGTCGACTTGTGCGTGTGTGAATGTGTGTATGTGTGTGAATGTGTGTATGTGACGGCTTAGCTTGTATACACAATATCTCAAGATAGCAATGACCGACACTTTTCATATTTGGTATATAGATTTGTCATGTTTAGAGGAAGAACCTTATTGTTTTTAGTAGAGATCATTTAGTAGAGATCAAAGGTCATTTGAGGTCACCAGAGGTAAAAAACCAAAAACCTTGTTAACACGATATCTCGAGATAGGAATGACCGACACTTTTCATATTTGGTGTGTAGATTTGTCATGTTGAGAAGAAGAAAGAAGAACCCTATTGTTTTTGGTGGAGGTCAAAGGTCATTTGAGATCACAGAAGTTAAACTGCGAAAACCTTGTAAATGGCTTGTAAACACGATATCTCAAGATAGCATTTACCGACACTTTTCATATTCGGTATATAAATTTGTCATGTTGAGAGGAAGAACCCTATTGTTTTGGTACAGGTGAAAGGTCATTAAGGTCAACAGACGTCAAAAGCCGAAAGCCTTGTAAACACGATATCTCGAGATAGGAATAACCGACATTTCTCATATTTAGTATGTAGATTTGTCTTGTTGAGAAGAACGGTATTGTTTTTGGTGGAGGTCAAAGGTCATTTGAAGTCACTGGAGGTTAAACTGTAAAAACCTAGCAAATTGCTTGTAAACACGATATCTCAAGCTAGCAATGACCGACACTTTTCATATTTGGTATATAGCTTTGTCATGTTCAGAGGAGGAACCCTATTGTTTCTGGTAGAGGTCAAAGGTCATTCGGGGTCACCAGAGGACTAAAGCCGAAAACCTTGTAAACACGATATCTCGAGATAGGAATGACCGAAACTTTTCATATATGGTATATAGATTTTTCATGTTAAGAAAAACAACCTTATTGTTTTGGTAGGGGTCAAAGGTCATTCGGGGTCACCAGAGGTCAAAAGCCGAAAACCTTGTGAACACGATCTCTCGAGATAGGAATGACCGCCACTTTTCATAATTGGTATATAGATTTGTCATGTGAAAAAGAAGAACGGTATTGTATTTGGTGGAGGCCAAAGGTCATTTGCGTCACCAGAGGTTAATCTGCGAAAACCTTGTAAATGGCTTGTAAACACGAAATTTTGAGATAGGAATGACCGACGCTTTTCATATTTAGTATATAGATTTGTCATGTTGAGAAGAAGAACCCTTTCGTATTTGGTGGAGGTCAAAGGTCATTTGAGGTCACCAGAGGTCAAAAGCCGAAAACCTTGGAAACATGATTTCTCGAGATAGGAATGACTGACACTCTTTATATTTGGTACATAGATTTGTCATGTGAAAAAGAAGAACGGTATTGTTTTTGGTGGAGGTCAAAGGTCATTTGAGTTCACCAGAAGTTAAACTGCGAAAACCTTGTAAATGGCTTGTAAACACTTTTATCTCGAGGTAGCAATGACTGACACTTCATGTTTGGTACATAGATTTTTTATGTTGAGCGGGAGAACCCTATTGTTTTTGGTGGAGTTAAAAGGTCATTTGAGGTCACCTGGGGTTGAAGTGTGAAAACCTTCTTAACACGATTTCTCAATGTAGAAAGCCTGGATAGATTTCATTTGTGGTACATGGATGCTTTATGGTTGGAGGAAGAACCTTTTTGTTTTGGAGAGGTCAAAGGTCACCTGGGGTCTTTAGAGGTTGAAAAGCCAGATTTCCTAAGAAAATCCCAACATTTTCTATGGCAAGGAATCGCTAAGCCTTTGGGCTTTCTGGTTACTGGAATTCAGATGATTTCAGACAGCGGAATATGCAAACTGGCTGCCAGTGTAATAGTTCCAATACTAAGGAAAATAATCCTTCAAAGTATATTTGACACAGTTGATTATAATATCTGTCCATATCCTATTAAACATATTCAATACCTATTTTGCCTTTTCCGCCATATTGGTTGAACTGAGTTCCAAAAGGAATGCCTTGAAAAATAGTTTTCCCTTATTTTTCATTAAATATGCCAAAAATTGTGTTAAAAGTATTTTGAATTGTTATTTTTCTTATTAATCTTATGCATGACGATTGTTATATTAGCAGTTATTTTGTTGTTTCTGCAATCTTGGCTAGGATGGGTTCCTGCATAAAATATCAGAAACCATATCTGGAAATTATGTACTGTCTCTTATAAAGATATTTAGGGTTTTTGATGGAAACATATTTTTAATGATTATTTTGTGTAATTATTTTGTTATTTTCGTTGGATTTTCGTTGTTTTAAGTCCTTCAGTGCTTTTCTTCCAAATTGGGTGGAAAGTACTCCTTTGCCAAGGATTTCAAAATCCAGCTTTCATTGCAAAACATTAATCTAAATTATTAGGAATGACAGGTATGAATTTTGCTACATTATTACACAATTTTGAAAATATTTCATTCATTTTGGCTGCCATTTTGTTTTTCCCCATGTTGGTGAACCTGAATCTTCCCAAAACAGTTCCACAATCTAAGTTAAGAATTTTCGTCATAAAATATGAACAAATATAAAGAAGTTTTTAAAAAAAAATTAAAAAATAAAAGTTATTATTTTATACAAAGTCTTCATAATTTTACCTCTGTTTTCTTTTCTGCAGTCATTTTGAATGAGTGGGATCCAAACTTTTAACTGTAACCACTTGATTTTGTGTCGAGAGATTCACTAATTTTCCAAAAAAATGGGTTGGAGAGTTGTGATGGGTTTGCCTGTGAAATATCTATTGCCCATGGCCTAATGGTGATTACTAAATTAGTACGTACGTATAAAAATATAAAATAAAAGACTTATTTAAAGCTCTTTTACAAAAGTCGAAAACAGTAGAAGACATTTTTAACTTCCAACAGACAAAATTTTTGACAACTTCAAAGGCATGGAAAGATCCATTTACGGCAATCTGACAAGCATTTCTGTCTAAAACTGTCTTACTTTAGTTCGCCCTTAAATGGTGGTGCTCTACCTCCCATCACCTAAAGATATTATAAGCATAGATTCCAAACATAAAATGGCGCAGTGACTCCTCATGGAGGCCAAAATATCTAGGCGGAAGTGCTGATCACTGCTCAGTCGTTCTGAAAACAAACAGGCAAATGAATATCTTGCAAAAGTATTAATACTTGCTATTTCGGAATAGTGTTAATTTTAGAAGTACAACTCCTCAATGGCTTCCACCAATGATGTGTATGCTAACGCGTGCAAGCGCTTGTTAGCACAGGAGACGCTAGATGCCTGACTTTGCCGCAAAACTTGAGCCCACACTGTATTAGCTGTAATACGGCAAACGCGTTCCTTTTGGTGACGTCGCAGTACAGTTGTTTGATATTGCGTTACTGTCTCTCCCTATGAGCAAAAGATCAGTTTACCCCGAAGAGATCGGAACAAAACCTTTTGCATGCGAAACATAGAACTTGTATGCCGCATTTGCTCACATAGTAAGCCTATTGTAAACTCACGGTGTTTTGCTAAACCTACCGTTGATAGTTGTTTCGCGGAATTGCTTTGCCGTATTACAAGTGTCATGGCGACCCCAATATAGGCTTCATCGGATGTCAAGGAGGAAATGGCTGCATTACGTTACGCCGTAAATGTCAGGCATCTAGCGGCTTTGTCGCTAACATGAGCTTGCGTTTGTAAGCATGCACATCAACGGCTTTCACTTAAAGTGGGTATGACACGCCAAAGTAAGTTTCTCAGTAAGTAATCTTTGGGTACAGCTTTAAATAAAACGAATGTTTTCCGGACTAAACTGGGTCCATATATTCCCAAATACAGGCCAGGCTCAGTCCATCCAAAATTCCGAAAGCGATCAAAGGTATGTGAGCGCGTCTCAAGACGTGACGTCATTGGAGGCACAGTTAGCAACAGTACTGTAGGCCTATGAGGCAACGCACCCATTGTTCTACACACCGAATCATGCGCATGCTAACGCGCGTTAACTGGTACATCATTGCAAACACATGTGTGCTACGATACTAGAGCAGCGCGTGTGACCAGATTGTGAATGATGCGCGTTGAATACTTAGCATTCGCATCAACACTGTCAAATGAACAGCCCACGGTGTATCTAGGCGCGCTTGTAACCTGTCCACAAATGTGCATAGCTGTTCTGTACAGCGCCGACCGCGTTCTTTATGCACAAAAACAGAACTGAGGCTTATGTAGGGAAGCTAAAACACTTCTGCGCATATGCACGCCTGCAAATTGGCCAATGATATGCCTCGAAGGCCTCAGCTCGGCCGACGCTTTGTGTTCTTTATGTTGCGCAGATATTGTGGTGTGAGTCTTTTTATGAAGTTGCTAAGATACCTTTATCTCAGCGCTGTAGTTCCACGTCTGGATACGCGTCCTTATAAAGCGCAGTGTCTGTGCCTCCAATTGCGTCATAACAGTCAGGTGACCTGTTACGGCATATTTCGAAATTGGATTTTTGTACATTTTTCTTCAAATTTCATTTACGCCGAATTGCAGAGGTTTTAACTGTGTGTTAAATGATATTTATACAATACTGTATCCAACCACGCAAAACACACAAGTTAATTTGGCCGTGTCATGCCCACTTTAAATAAGAAAAGTAACTTCTTCATCGCGGCATTACACATATGTACGCTTGAACATGAGCGCACAATGACTGGTTTTGCAAGTTCGTGGACATTTATTGGTCAGTTTCTATGGTATCTTCAAGTGACGCACTTTTTCATGTGCGTCCCATATCTCACGAGCTCACAACGGGAAAGCAACATGCGCGTTCTTTTTCCCAGCACGCAGAAGTGCGCATCAATTATTCCGTATAAAATGCACAGAAAATTGTATTTTGCGGAAACTGCGCGTATGCAACAATCACGCAAGGGACGCTATTCAAACAATGACATTTTTTGTAATGCGCGCCTATTATTTATACGCCATCACCGAATAAAAAAGCGTGTATATCAAATTGACACTTTCGCCCCGATATTTACGTCTCTGTGAGGAATCAATTTCCGTAACAGTGTAGGTATAGGAATTTGGTGTCTATGCTTATAATACCTTTGGGTGATGTCAAAGATATTATAAGCATAGATACCAAACTCCTATACTTACAACTTAATAACAGGCACCCGTTACAGAAAATGCTATCGTTAGAATAGCGTGGCTTGCGTGAGCATTACATACGTACAGATTCCGCAGAATACAATTCTCTGTATTTTTTTACTGGATACTTGGCGCACACTTCTGCGTGCTCGGAAAATGAATGCACTAGTTGCTTTCCCGTTTTGAGCTCGTGAGAAATGGGACGCAAAAATTTTGGATTTTTATCAAGGGTCCATCGAGGAATGGAATAGAGTTAACAATGGACAGGGAATTGCGTTCTCTACATGGGAATAGCGCAAACAGGAACGTGGCTCTCATTTACTAACAGTAATGACTATAGATGGTTAAAGGGACATGCAAAAAGTCTTACTCAAGTCATCCACATTTATGACTGGTGATTTACAACAAGTAATGATTGTATACATAGTGTTATTACACCCCTCTAGTACGTGATTGCACCATAACGAAGCACGTTAGTGTAGCATTCGTAAATTGAGTTACATTGGTGTTTTGTAGCCACTAGAATTAATTAAAGCCGATTGGTAATTTATTACTTAACTAAAAGATAGCGGTAACAAAATTTTCCAGAACCATCTACCACCACATATTAGAATAAACCGCTCCTTTGCCTCGCAGTTGTTCAGCGGTTTTGCCTAACTGTAAGAAGTAACCGTTTGTATGACTTTAATATCATGGTTCCTCTCACGACAGTTCTTAAAAATAGTTTAATTTATTCTCTTATCAAAATATCACAATATCTAGAAGGGTTCTACTGGAGTCATTTTCCTTTGAATGAAACACACTGAGTAAAAGTCAATAGTGGTTTGCCCAGAAAACGCAAATTTCATGTTTACGGGGTGCTCTAAAGCTTTCGTATGTTTGGTCGCTTTGATCAGAATTTTACAAGGTGAATTGAAGAAAAAGGTAAATGTTTTGTGTAGTATAGTTATTCGAATCCTACAGGTTGGATGACTGAATTTGGTTGTCATCTGAATTTTCTCTATCTTTTGTACCTCGGCGTATAATTTTTTTTAGTGTGATATTCTTCTCGATTTGAATACGATTACTACGAACAAGTAGACCCATGAGTTTTTGACTCATGGGTCTACTTGATTGACTGAAATTGCTTTCTATACCGGTGCAATGTTTATCGGCACAATGTATGTTGGAATAAGAGCATGCCCAATGCTTCCTGCCTTATTGGTCAACTTCTAGAGAACATACGGCATCGCCAGGTCCATAACGTCTCGTATTATTTAATACGTGGTTGATTTAACGTTGTCTTCGTCCGGCTAGTTCAATAAATGCAGTTCAAAAGGGGCCTATAGTAAGCTCACTTAACCTGTACGTTTTGAAGTACTCGGGAATAAAGCAGTGCCGTTGGAAGGTATCTTCCGTTGGGGGAAGGGGGGCTGACTTGTGCATGTTGAAAAGATGAAGTGTAGGTACGCTACGCACCACCATGGGTTGGCGCATAGCGTATGGAGGATTTTTTTTGAAAAAGTGCCTCCCAGATTGAATGTTGGTTTATTTTTTGTTTGACGTTTGTATAAATTTGCCCAAATTTGGATTCAAATTTTACCCCAATTTTGTAAAAAACTGACTTAAATTTCTAAATTGACTTCCCAAGTTGGGTTGATAACCTGAACCCATTTCCCCTACCTTACAAAATTATCCCTTTTGGCAAGGAGACGATTAAATTACAGCTTAGACTATCTACTAAATATAGGAGACAAAATACCTCCTACATTTTTAGGGGACCTTTTTGATAAAATTGATAACGAAATCCCCATTGATTTTTTTTTTCGAACAATAGGTTTCCCAGCGTTATGGAGTAATTATGTGTTTGAGATGGTAGAGGAATTAGGTTTAGACTATGGAAGGATATGAATATTCAGCGGCGTAACGATAAGCTTGGGGCCCCGGCTCCTGGACCCAAAGGGCCCCTATTAGGAGGTCCAGTAGCGGCGCCACCAGAGGTTAGCGATTTGGGGGCACTATAGAAGATGTTGCTTTAAGTCTACCCTAGATACATCTGGCCAGAAGGTCGGTAAAAATTGTGTATTTTTGAAAATATTGGTAAATTTAAGATGGCTTAGATGCAAAATGGTGGTAACTTTGACAAATTCCCGAACTGGCCATATATTAGAAAACTTTCACAATTAAGTGAATTCTTATACTTTTGGTTGGCTGTAAGTAAAAGCTGTGGTGACTAAGTGGAGGGGTAACAATTCCATTCCTTGAAAAATTCTTGTTTAGTTAGGTAAGTGGCTTACAGGCAAAATGCAGGTATCTTAACAAATCTTGCAAGTAATTACATGTATAGAAATAATCATTATTTAGTGATATTTTGGCTGTGGTATGTTACTCGTTATAAAAATGGGTAACGAAAATGCATACTACGAATGTTACCGCATATGCTACTCATGACATTACATTGCTCTAAGATTCTCTACTGATGTGGAGTCCCTGAAGAGGTCGGAGTTGTACATTTTTCGGAGAAGTGTTTTGGTTACAGTAATGCATTATTGCCCCGATAATGGTTATAAGATATGAAGTGTGTACCTTGATAAATGAGTGAGAAGCTCGCAGAAATTTTGCATTGAAAATTGTCCCCACAACAGATGTGCCCAAAGTATATCCCACTTCAATGTTTCTGCGTTTCGTATGAACCAAGGGACACGAGTACATAAATAGTGCAAGTATTAGAATCACTCAGCTTCAATTAATGAGAGTATGAACCATAACTTGCTTGGGATTATAATTTCTCTAACATCATGTTATCTGTTTACAGATGGAAGCATGGATCCTGACAGAGAAGACGTTACTGACACAATAAAGAAACAAAAAACCGGTAGGGGAACTGCCAATCATTGAACTGAAAAATAGTACACCAACACCATTGGTGCAGTCAGAGAAACGATTTTTACCATAAATGGAAGTTTCTTTATCCAACGTGTTCATTGCTTTAAAGGGGGTTATTGACTTGGTTCACAAAATGAATCATTTTTGCACACCTGTTGAGAATTATTTACATCTTGATGGAAAATAGTCAAACTCACATAATCTGCACATCTGACACACAACTGAAATGGTAATGATAGTGTAATTAATGATTAAAATCATTTGTTACAAATTCATGGTCAGGCAATTTTCCCATTAGGTATTAATCATATGCGACCTCTGTCCACAAAGACTATAATTTCTCACATTTTTTTGGTAACTATAGGGAGTGATACAAAAGTAATGAGGCTAATTAGAAAGATTTTCATGCACACCTTTTCAAACTCATCACCAAATAATCGATATCAACTCAATGTGTCATGGTTTCTGTTTTGATAAAATGGTAAAATGAGTAACTAGGTTCACACGAGACAGATTCTTGTCTTAAAGGGGCTCATTTTACCATTTTATCAAAACAGAAACCATCTGAGCTTTAAGAGAAACTTAGACAAACATTTCGTCGCGGAAGATATTCACTATTTTTTTTTATTATTTATCCTTTTGGCTTGCTCCTTCCTAGGGTTTAGAAGCGTGGCTCGCATTTGAAGATGTGGGGTGGATGGGTGGGTGGTCCTTATAGGTAATTGCTTGTGGTGCCTTCAGCACTTAAAGTCACACTGTTTTGTTTCATTTCCTCTGGTACTTTAATCTATTTATTTTCTCTTTTTTGTTAGTATTTTCCTCTATTTTTTAAAGGAGTGTTCTGCCTTTGACGTTAATCCCCCATGATATTATAGTTCACTCCCCTTCGCTACTCCGATGATTTGCCTGTGTAACTGTATAAGTGTAATTTTGTAATATTGTGAATTGTAGTAGTGAAACAAAAAAGAATGAAATGAAATTTCAAGAAGGATCACTAAAATGACAACTATTGGTAAGGTTGTTAACCAATCATGAATTCTCTTGAGCCCTCTTTCTTTGATATGCAGGTTTTGAAATCTTTGTTACCCAAGTAGCCTCGATACTCTCTCTACCCATTGTGAAGAAACTAGCAGAAGTGTTTGATTGCTCAACCGAGGAAATCGACAAGTACGGTCATGCAAAAGACCCAGGGTCTGACTTCATTCACTCCCTGAAGGAGAAGAATATTATCAAATTCAGCGATATATCTCGAGTACTTGAGGCTCTAAAAGCCATTGGTCATGGTGACGTTTCTGATAACGTCAAGAGATTGTTTGAGCAGAGTCGTGAGAATGCAGAAAATGAAGGTATGCTTACTCGGAAAGAAACACATAAAAGATATCAATTTGCACTACTTGTAATTGTTTCATGAAATGCTTTTAATGAAGTTATAGGTATATTGTTAGCCTTTAGCTAGAATTCCAACCTCGGAAAATACTTTCCACCTGGGAAGATTTTTTTCAATACATTAAATTTTGTTAACTCAATGTTACAAAACGAAACTGAGACATAGCTGACAGTTTCAGGACAGAGCATTAAAGAATTGTTATGCAGGCTATCTTTCACTGCAGGCAACATCCTGTAACTACGTGACGACCTCTAAATGACACAAGACTTAGTGGGAAGCTCCAAGAAAATCTTTGCCGTCACTTACGGTGTCACTGATATTAACCATTAACGAGTATTGGTTGAAAAGCACCAACGATCACATGACATAACATACATTCAGAAGCTTGTTAAAAGGAGCCAGGGCACATCCCCTCTTACGTGGCCAAAACCTATAATTATCCAACCGAGTAATATATTCTGAGCCTTTCCGCACAGCACAGAGCTAGTTCAGTTCCTCGTCCCTGCCCATAAGGCATCAGTCAGTTTCGATATATTACTTGTGAGTGCTTTTAATTTTCTTTCGCGCCTCAGTCTGGTTTCGGTAGCCAGTAATATCAGTCTGTATTGTCAGGATAAGAAGGATGTAGGATGAAACTAAGCAACACTGCGGTGAAAAATCGTCATGATGGTGGAGAGTGCGGTTTCAGGTATTGCGGCATCTTTAGAATGTCAAATATCTTCAATAGGGGCGTCTGTAAGTGATGTCTCTAACTTTGCTGGCGGCCTCTAATTTGCTCCTAACTTTAGGTCTGTACCGACCTGATTCCACTGGCCGGAGTGAACAATTTCTTGGAACAGATAGAAGTATAGATCTTATTACAGAGATATAGTAACAAAATTCTCTGAACGCACCCAGCAGTCCACATATGGACACATATGGTCACAACATGAAGTAAATCAAGTCACAAGCCTTTTTTCCTCGAAATATTCCAAAAACAATGATGGAGTTATATGTATCAGGTGTTAAATAAAGCGTGCCTCTGATTTGCATTATTATCTTTATGGGATACAAACAATGTTTATTTCACACCTGTGCCTGCAGGTGCTTCCTTTGCCATTTCTAGGCCATCGGTGACAGTATCTCAACTCAATGTACAAACAGCAGATCGTTTACCCTGCCTAGTACGGGCACCCGATTCAGTCAGTGTGTTCTTAACGCTTGAATGGCGTGTTGGTGTGACGTAACTCAAACTTTCAGTATCACATGGAAATTGGAAAGCATACTTTTCAAACAAAAAAAATTACTAGTTGTATTATGGGGACATTTCTTCATTAAAAATACAGTTCTGGTATATACCAGTCTGACGTTGCTGTGCCAAATGTGGATGTTTTCAAATAGCACCATCGTTTTCTTATTGAATTATTTTGCATTTTCACAAAAAAAGAAAAAAAAAACTACATACCTAACCCTTTGCAAAACACGCCAAAAAACAGAGTCGTTACAATTTACCTAACCTGTACTCTGCACCATAACTAATGAACGGCACTGCAACTACTTTAGACATGTGTATGTTGTTGTAACTATTCGTGACTGCCGTGAATAACAATCCCTGAGTCGCTCTTCATCCAGTTGTGATCGACTCTACGTTCCATCACAACTATTGTGTTAATTGTATATTGCCAACTCCAATTCAAACCTTAATTGCTAGGAAATGTCCCCTGTTCTGCGAACATAACGAATGCAAAAGATACAACCGAAAATTTTGTCCTTTTTTCATCCATGTTTACTGTATTTCCCCCATCAAAAGATTAGAAATGTGTTTGTGGGGGTGGGTGGGGGAAGCTACCCGATTTCACAACATGGACGACGATGTGCTTTACTGAATCGATGTTGACGGGGGTTGAGGAAGGGATTGAAAGATAACTTTGTAATACGCCATTCCGTTGCAAGGCATATTTAAATGACATCCTTGAATACGTGATGTGTCGAATTGGGTGCTGATTTAGAGTTTTCCGCGAACGTTTTTGGTACACAATGAAGAATCTCTTCCTATTTACAGCAAACAAATAGATCAGCGGTCGGGGCTGTTGACCCTTTTCGGGGATAACAAACACTTTATCATATCCGCCTGTGTGCCCAATCAAATAGCCAATCTCTTCACAGCCCTTGTTAGGGCTATTCGGCCTTTTAATTGCACATAACATTCAATTTAATCTACATTATCCCGTTCTGTATCTGCACTCCCTCTACTCTACCCGTTCTCTGAAATGCTTCCCCTTTTATCTGCGTTACCCTCTAATCTCATCTAACCTCATAGCCTTTGGAAGAATAGAAGTAATTATGTTCAACTGAATATTAATATATTCAACCTAAAGCTTACTGTGTAGCAGAACTAGTCCCAGCTGCATTGTCGTTGGCGTTCACTGTTGAATGCGTGGTTCGAGCTTCACAGATGGGCATAATGAACGTGTCGTCCACCTAAATATTGAAAGTACAGCTTCAACCTGTTTGTCTTGCAAAGGTTGTGCATCAACACCTAGAGAACTCGCTGCATCTTCCACAATTTTTCTCAGATTTACGGGTGTGATGGATACAACAGACGCTATTCTCAGCGCATACTTTCCATTACCACTTTCGATTTCAACAAACCCCGCGCAATGTTTCCACTTATGGAAATACAATTCGAATATGCAAACTTCATGAATTTCCTTACTATCTTTTGTATTTCAGTAAATTGAAATTTTCGTCCATTAACTTAATTTACATTGCATTTTATTAAATTTGAATACGTTTTTACTGTTGTATTGTTCTTTTTGTTATTTACAAACAAAACAGTTTCTCAGATTCAAACATTTCTTCTAAAAGTGGAAGTGCTACTAAAAAGGTCATGAATAGTAATGTCTCTCAATAAAAAAGGCTCACTGTCATTGGTTCTCAGTTTTGCTACTAATTCGGTAGCAAAAAACAAAGGTTTTACTTAAACGAATGTGAATAAATTACCGATTCTTCCAAGGGCTTTGAGGCCGGCGCATGAAAAGAGGCCGGCAGATGAGAAGGGGTACAGATGAGAAAGGGACGCGTAAGCAGAGAACGTGTAGAGGGAGTGCAGATAGGGAACGGGAATGATTTACGCGCACTAAAAGGCCGAAAAGCCCTAACAAGGGCTAATCTCTTCAACGAGTTGTTTACAATACCTTTTGAAAAAGTCAAGAGGACATGGCTATGCATTATGCCTGAAACCCCCTGCCTTCACATAAAACTGCAGCTGGTTTTACCAATAGGTTACTCAGTAAGTTGGGGGAGAGCTTTTACCACTTACTAAGGAAGGAAAAGAAACAATTACAATCCTAAATTGTGCAAAGAGTGCAGACAGTTTTTTTTTTTTTTTTTTTTTGAAAAAACTGCACAGGCTATTGAGGGCAAAACCAAGTAATTCGACAGAAAGATTAGTCGTCGTGGGAGCGTACATAGTATTTCACACCAACTCAAGCTCTTCAATGAAATTAGAAAACTCACCGACGGCGGGAAGTTTTCTTCGACGGAAGCCATGAACTGATCTGGCCTCCACCTGGCTCTACCCTTGTTTAAATATGATCCCAGTTAGCTTTTAATGTCAACAAGCTGTGACCGGATTCTTATCTCTTCATTTACTAAGACCCATCCATCTTGATTCATACAATACATCAATGGAATATCTTAAGTTGACAGGCAGGCGGGGTTTTACGGGGGAGCTTTGGGGGCCCAAGCACCCCCAAAAATCGCTCAAGCCCCCCCCCCAAAAAAAAATCCGAAGTTTTGTATTATCTTCATGCTATATTTGCGTGTATTGAGAAAAACAAAATTGCCCAATACATTTGTGCACATCTTGGTCCAGTGGATTTAGTTCCTCAAATGTGTCATGCAAGATAGGCATGTGATCACGTTTCTTACATCTCACGTCCACGTACGTACGCGGTACACCGTTGTTTTGACTGAATGTAGTACACCAGCTACACTTCTCCTTATTACTGTATTATAGTACGTAGGCGCAGTGCAGGCGCCTACTAGTTTACCCAGCTGCATTCTTACGTTCGACGCCAGTCCCTACATGGATGAGTTTGTTAAGGGAAACTGTCGTCTAAGTCTCGAAATTACATAGGTCCATGATTTCATAACATGGAACTGAAGTTGTTTGACGTACTGACTTTTCCAACGTGTACTGGAGTAGTGGGTCAGAACGCATACATTTAGGTTACATTTGCAATTAGGCCGAGAGTGTTGCGAAGTTATAATTCTCCTTTTCCACTGCTAAGATTGTAGGAAGCGTACCATTCATTTTGGCGAACATAGCACATTTTCAACCGTGGGAGATGGTACAGAGTGGATCATGGTCATGAAAACGATATGAGTTTATGTTTGTAATTGGGTGTAGTATCATAGCAAATAAAAGAGACCCTACTCTCGATGCAAAATGAAGGAAAGAAGATGTATTTTGGACACTTTTGGGAAGTGTGAAGCGGTCGGAAAATTACCATCCTTTAAACAAGCTCTCGCACCGTGAGATGTAACTTCCAGACGACATGTAACGTATTTTGAAAAGTGTGAAAGGCTTACTTGTAATCTTGTACCTGTTGAGAATTTCTGTATGGGTCCAGTCTACGAAATGGGCCAAATTCAGGGTGCATGTCAATAAAGGAATAATTGTTGGCGCGCTTCTTGCAGCTGGCCAAAGAGACAGCTTGCTTTTGACGCTTCGTCGGTAAGAGTCGAAGCGGTGTTCTCGTAAGTTAAGGAAGGCGTCAGAATGTCTACAATTTATGAAAATTGTCTATGTCGGGAGATGTCTTGTCGGATCGTAGGTACAGTAGTTGCGGCGGTTGTGACTCAGAAGGGCGGACTGACTTCCTGCATGAAGAAAAGCATAATATGGAACGAGAACGCATGATTTTCCTTCAAATCGAAAACATTACTGAAGCAGAGAATATAGGGTAGACGCATGACATATCAAATAACATTGGCATAAATGTTATACTCCAAAAGAATCAGGTATCAAGTGGAATTGAGGCGCAAGTTTGACGGCTGCACGTTTAAAATGCACAGGGGCGTAACCAATTTTCTGGTGTGCGGGGTAGTCGACTCATCGTTCCCATTCTTGACCTCCGTCCTGGTGAAGGGGTCCCCTCCTTTTAAAACTTTTTTTTGCTGTTTCGAAGGGCTTAGATGCAAAATGGTGTTATAGGCTAGGTTGTTTCCTTTTATATTAGATCCCAGTGTTCTCCACAGGATATAGAGGGGCGACCCATCCTCCCAGGGGATATGGCCGCCCATCAAAAATAGTTGCCTCCCTCAAAAATGGAGCTTTCAGTTTCAAGTCCATTGCTCATAACACATATACAAGTCAAATGGTATGAAGGAAAACTTTCCCATCCCTCCACGGGTCGGGCCAGGATTTGCCCAGTGGGGATGGGGGAAGAATCCCCGTTGGAGGCACTAACTTATTTAACTCTTATATAGATCAATTATCCCTGCAGTTGGTCCCTATCGGGCATAACTTACATTGTGGTTCCCTCCTCACTACACTCATGAGTCACAGCCGTACCACACGACAGACACAGGAGAACATTAACTACCTTTAACGAAATGAGATGAAGTTCGCGACATTTACATAAAGCCATGTATTCTACTTATTAAGTTACTTGAAAAGATGGAAAAGGTTTACCATATTTAGCTATAATTATCAGAACTGAGGAAGAGTGGCCAGGTGCGTTCGATCGGGTTTGGGGATTGGTGGGGTAAATTTTTTGGACAGCCGGAACCCTGGATCGCGTCCCGTAAGTAATCCATCTATACGAACTCGAGCATACACGTACGCACACGCAAACACACACTCACACATTCACACAGACACACAAACATACACAAAATACAAAGTTACATGATAAATCATACCGTTAGCTATGTTCGCCAACTTGAGGGGTACGCTTCCTATGATCCTAGCAGTGGAAAAGGAGAATCATTACTTTGCAACACTCCTGGTCTAACTGTACAATTTCAAATGTAACCTAAATGTTTGCATTCTGACCTACTACTCCACTACACGCTGGAAGAGTCAGTACGTCACAGCAGGCGTTATCACTGTAACTTACCCCTGCCATTCAGTTCAGTATACACTCATAGGCGGAGGGATATTTTTCTGGGGCTAAGTCGTTTTTGCCTGAGTGAAACCTGTGCTACCCTACATAAATTGCATTATTTTGTCAATAATGCGGCTAAGAAATATTTTTTCAGCCCCTGGCTTGTGCGCCTACTACTTACACATATCTTCGGCATGATATTAGTTATCTTTACTAAAATGTTGAAGAAAGCTCAGTTAAAGAGGTCTGGTGTACAAAAGCACGTGCATACAATATACAATTCATCACAGAACTGAAGTTACTCACCATAGCCCTATCAAGTCTTGTAACTGGAAGCAGTTTTGGAGCGTTTCGGAGCCTACTCCTCGTACCTGCCGTATTCAAACGTGCAACGAGCTTGTGGTTGTTGATACTTGCAGGACGGGAAAACCATTCGAGTGAACGCTGCTCACTGATTGGCCAAAACACAGAAGGACTGTTCGTCCCTTTTCTTAAGAGTCAACATCACTACGACAAATACTGACGTCATCCGTCTACGACTGAGCATGTTTAATCCGGTCGACGGCCTATGACCCGACGGAATTCGAAGAAATCTATCGTAGTCGTGGAAGTGTTCACACCGCCACGACTACACCAGACGCGACGGCATGTCGCGTCGTGTCGTAGGTAATCGTAGCCGTGGTTGGGCTAAAAAGCATCGCCTCAGCCGCAAAAGCATTTATCGCTCTGAGTTTATAGGGGTAACCACCCCAAAATCTTCGAATAAATAGTAGAAAACAAGAAAAAGAAAGGGAGACAAACCTGGAAACTCCGAATAAGCAAACCTTAAAGAAACCTATGTATCGCTTGCTGTAAATGAACAGTGCATTCTTTTAAGTTTACTAAAATTATCTTATTGCCCAAACCTTTTATTACCAGCGAGAGGACTCAGTTCCAAACTTGAACGCTTATGTCTTTTTAATGGGAGCATGCGACAAAAGTAAAATATTTGAAGGACCACTAATTTAATGGGAATCCCGGCGGAGGAAGTAACCCTATGAATTTAACACCCTAGAAAAACCTCTTGGGGGACAGTTTAGACCAGGTTACTGCAGTGATGTGTTCAATTTGAGATGTGTATCTGGTAAGAGAGGACTTGGAGTACTCATCCTGCAAAAATAAAGAAAATCGAAAGTATCTCAGGCACTTTTTGCTATATATCCTTCGGCGATGCAATTGGCTTTTGAATGAGTAAAAAAAGCAGGAAACACTACTTTATTAAACAAGCCCTTCTAGCTCGAAATTTCAAAGGTCATGGTACACAAATTTGAAATTATTTTGAAAGGCCTTCTCGTGACCTTTCATATGAGGGGTAGCTTGTGCTTGTTGAAAACTTCTACAAGGGTGCAGAGGCTACGAAATGGACCGAAATTAGCTTGTAAGTCAAAGGAAAAATAATTAGTGGTGCACTACCTGAATACTTGCTAGTACTTGTTTGCCCTCCACAATAATCAGCAAGTCGATCCCTGTTGACGACGTCATCCATTGGAAGGGATATGACTGCAGTGTGTGATGTCCATCATGTACAGGTGTGCTTCGTTTCGAGCTCGCCCTCGATTTTCATAGAGTTTCTACCAAGGTCTAGTTGTAAGTAGGCCTAGTTAGATAGATGAGGTTTTACAGGTCAGTTTCTAACCAACTGGTTTAAGTAAGGCTGGCCACGCTCTTTTTTTCAGTTGTGGCTCACTGGCTTGTTTTCCCCACTACGTTGCTTATGCTGAGAACTAAGCACAATGGCAGTGGCAGTAGATTCCACTTCTATAGTCTTTGGTATGACCCGGCCAGGATTCGAATCCCCGAACTCCCGTCTGCAAGTCGGATGCTCTAACCACTTGATTATGCAGTCGGCCTAGTTGTAAGTAACAGATCCCTGGATAAAGTGTTTTCACAACTGTGCATGTCACTTCAATTAACAACGTTATTTCGCCTGTAATATATTCTGTACTGGGGTCATACCCATAAAAAGTTGACTTGCCACAGTGTTAGATACTTACCTAAGGCTATCTCAGTGCCTGACACTGGGGCAGGGAGGAACATATATTCATGCTACCGCTTTCGGTACTCATCTTTCCTGCCTCAAATCGTCTCGTTTAACTTAGGTCAATGGCATTACGCCAATGACAAAATATCACTAAGGTATCATATATCTGCCAGGACTTCCGTGACGGTACGTGCGTGAGTTGTGACTGCGTGGATAAAAAAATGTTCCTGTACTCACTTCGGTGTCGCTAAAAAAACATCGCTGATTCAGTCTACTCAGTCAGCAATGCAAGGCATTCCCCTACTGTTTTACCCTATATTCTTCCCCTACTTGAACTCTCAGGTACTTATCCACCGATACCATATTACAAACCATCAGTCAAAGCAGTCACGGACCAAGTACCCCTGAAGATAGGTCACATATCTCCTGCAGGCAGCACACCCTCAGTAAATCATTTATTGACTTACACACTAATTTGGTCAAGTAAATTTGCCTCTAAACCTTGTAAACGTTTTCGCCAGTTACAAGCTACCTCTAGTAAGAAAGCTGATAAATTGACAATTCATGCAAATTTCAATATATCATACCATCACCGTAAATTTTTCTTTTTTTTTCTCGAGCTGAAAGTTTTCTTACATTTAAGGTTCACACTACATGGATTTTCAATCTGAAATCCTATCCGAATTTTTCTAAATCGGACCAAGTTTTTTATGCACATTTTGTTTTAAGGATGGTCACGCTATATCGATAACTGTTCGTACCTATTTAGTCTTACGATAAACTGTTCTGCTACCATTACATAAGTTATATCGTTCGACCGAATTTTGCGCACGTGTATGATTAATGCCGTCTGCCGATTTGACGTCACCAAATAATTGGTTTACATTTCATTTTCGTAGTTCTCTGAAACGAATCATATATTTACACAGGTTGGGAAATTTTTGGCTCTTTCTGGCCAGGAATGGAGAACATTTTAACTAAAACTTACAAAAAACGGACAGTAATTCTATCGCTCTTGTGCGACCCGCGCTTTAGCCGACCCTTTTTACTGACTGACAGCCTGATATACATGATTTCCCAAAAGTTGATTCAGGTGATCCCACTTTGGCATCAGTGATACTTTATTTGGTCTTTCTTATTATACTGACAGAACACCCTATCCTATTTGCTAACTTACTAAAAGTCTTATTGTCTCTTCTTGGTGATATTTGTGATATTGAACAAATATGCGCATTAATATACTTATCTATGGTGGTGTGTCACCCGCTATTGCTGTACAGTTAGATACGGACTCAATGTTACAGGGAGATGTGGTCCGGGACACATTTTGTCCGGACACTTCCTCCCGGCAAACGCTGTCCGGGACAGATTCTCCCAACATGGACTTCTTATTCCTGGGGAAAATGTGTCCGGGAAGACAGTTTAACCTCAGGATTTTCTGTCACGGACGAATTCTCCTCAGGATAAACGGTCCCGGACACCCGGACAGTTTCTCCTTTTACACCCCCCCCCCTCCACGGATGCCATTTTTTTTTAGATCCTAGATGTACGTAATTTTTTAACAAAAAATTTTACTTCAAAAGGTAGCATTTGTGGCACTAGATTGCATGTAAGGACACCTTATTTTAAAACAAAACTCAAAGGTGAGGGGGATCCCCCTCCCTTTAGACCCCCTCCACCAGACCGGCTATCACACAACATACTGCATGCCCCTCCCCCCCCCCTTGAGGGAAATCCTGCGTACGCCCCTGTGCCTGTATATACATTACATGTATGTAATGGTACCGTTTTTATTATCATTGTTTCAGCGTGGCGTTGCCGATTTATATATTTGAGAAAATTTAATTTTCCGTTTCAAGCCTGCCTAAGCTCCCCACCCCTCAAAAAATATCTCTCTGTCTAGAACCTCGCCAGTTGACAGAACCGTTAAAAGAGAATATTATTTACGTTGGTGACATGACAAGTCACTTTTGGTAAGTTCAGATCCCAAGTCAATACCAGCATGTGCAAGTCAAGTCACTAATCATAAAAACAGCGACTAGACTCCAACTTGAGCCCAAACCGCATGACTGAAGTCTACAATTCTGACAGTCATAGGTAAACAAAAAAAACAATAACGGTGATAGAACACAAGCCTGTGCAGTACTACTGGTGATCAATTCAATAACTGAAGAATGAATAAAACCCTCCCTGACAATCTTCTGGTGAAATAAAAGGACATCTAAATTCTGGGGGCGGATTTATGGAGACTAGGGAGCCACCGCTTCCCTTGCCGCGCAAAAAGATATATAATTAGAATAAGAAGAGAAAAAAAAACGGAAAAAATATATAGTGCAAAAATTGTCTAAAAATTATTTCTGCAGGGAAAGTGTGGAGCTTCTAGTTGAAATCATTTCGGTAAACATCCATTCAAGTGGTTAAAGAAAAGAAAATGGCTACAATGTACGCAAGCAGGTGAATAGCTGAGCAATTATGTTAGTCTACACATCTATAGACATGATGCAATATGGGCTGAGACACAGCTAGCTGCATCGAACTTATGAACAAATTTGTGTTAAAGGGAGATTGATGTACCAAATTTTCGCAGTACAGCTCTTGTAGAATCATTACAGACTCTAAGCTGGCAAGGGGACGTACTATTGTTCTCAGTGGCGCCAGATAGGGAGGTATGGGGGCAGCTTGCCCCCTCCAATTGGTTTCCGGAGATTTTCAATTTTTAAATGAACTCAAAATGAGTTTGAGCGGTAGATTTGTGAAGGGTGTAAGCATGGAAGTACTTCCATACATGGTGATAGGAGATGGACGCTTTTGACTGACTTATGAATTTTAATAATTTTGTATCACAGATCATTTGAGAACTAAATGCATCTTGAAATACTTTGTCGTTTCTGGAAATTCAGAAAAATTGAACTTTTATTTAAAAAAATTAATGTAGCACATCAAATTTATTTTACTGAACAAAACATACGCAAATATGGATAGCGAAAGAACATTTCCAAATTTTACGGTATCAACCTTAGAAAGGAAATTTAACTAAAAGCTTAACTTGCGCTGGCACCTACCAGGACCCTAAAGTTACTCACCAGACCTACCTCGGACTTGAATTTCTCATCTACCCACATGTTTGGTTTTATGGTTTAACCCTCTATAATCCCTCAAAATCCTTTATTAACACGGCATTATTTACAGCTTTCAAAATCTCTACAAGTAAATGGTACATTGCAAGAGGTGCTCTAGCGTTTGCGTAAATCTGCCATTCCCGAGTCTAACAGAGCCATCTTAAAAAAGTGTGCAAGTGGTAACTTGGTAACACAGGTAAACGGTGCTTCTAAAATGTTTGACTACCTAACTTGAATGGATTGTGGTATTAAAATAAGGAAGCGTTGATTAAAATTATCCAGGCAACTTTATTTGATCAGTGATAAATATAAACTCACCATCTTGTCTCATTTTAGCACGGAAAAATATCCTTATCAACGGACTCAAGAAGACATATACCGACTTTTTCAACAAAATTCAGCCAATTCCTTCCAAAGACAGATTGGTGAATGTAAATGAGGTGTTTGTTGACGGCGGCATTGAAGTTTTACATATGAAAGGGCTGTATGAAACTTGGGAGGGATTGAACTCACATCACTGCATCTTAGGCGGCCCCCGAAAAACTTCAACTAGATTTTTGCTGTTGGGTGAACCTGGATTTGGAAAAAGTACTCTTGCCAAACAGTTGGCTTATGATTGGAGTAACAAATGTGACAAGTCGCCTCTCCAAGAAGTTGAGATCTTTATATTTCTCATGTTGAGTCTAGTAAACAATTCATTCTCAATATTTGAGTCAATTAAGCAGAATCTGTTGTTTGGTGAGCCAAACCTAACAACAAAAGACATTAAAAACATTCTGAGTGGTGCCAAATCAGTAGTTACGGTATTAGAAGGTTTTGAAAATTATGTCCAGATAGAAAAAGGTAACAAGGACGACGTCATAGAAATCATCAAAGGTCGAATGTTTCCAAACTTTCGTGTAATTGTTACAACAACTCCGTCATGCATACCAAAAGGGATGCCACAATCAACAATACGAATAAAATTGACAGGGTTTGATTCAATTGCACAAGACAGATACTTTCATAAGGCTTTAGGGACAACCGAAGATCTGGAGAAGATAAAGTCGGATATAAAAGGGAATCCGATGATGTGTGAATTCTGCAAAATTCCCTTCTTCTTTGGTATGGTTTTGAACTTGATCGGTGAAGGAAATATTCCTTTTAGCCTTAATACTGTTACAAAATTCTTTCGTCACATGATCGGTTCTTTTTACGAACAAATGAAGAATAAACTGAGAGACAAAGAGAGGAGTAAGCAAGAAAACATTAATGCAGACCACAGAAAACTGGACAAGGTGTCATTTGAGGCCCTTACAGAAGAGAATCAGGAAGGAAGATGGATAAAGCAGCAACTACGAAAGTTAGTTGGAGCAGCTTTATATGACCAGTATGTCGCCGTTGGAATTCTCATTGAAGAAAAAGTGGTGGAGATCGATGAATCACTTAATACTCCTACCTCCGCCCTATTTCAGCGAAAAACACTGACAAGATTTTATAACAGTTTTTTCTGTCAATGGTTTGCAGCTCACTACATTTCAGCCCAAGCTAGATCATTTGGTTTTGAAAACAAACTGAGGAAACTGTATGCAAGTGACTCACAGTATGTGTTTCAGTTTGCATGTGGGCTAAATCCGGCCTCCACTTCAAGGATTATTGAATATCTACAGAAATGTAAAGACAGTGCAGATCTTATACAACGCTGCCTTCTTGAACAAAAGGAATGCCTTCAAAAATAAGTTTTAAAGAATTACAAAAGAGATGCGTAAGAAATTGGGCAGTGGGAATAAGGTACTAATATTCATTCCATCGAGTTATAGTTTGTAATATAAGTTTACAGATGTACGCTTTTCTGCGTTCTCAACGGAGCTGACAGCACACCCTAAGCTTGTATAGGGACAATGGCCAGATGAACTGTTGAGTTAAAAGAAGGGTCTAAGCTCAAATCAAGTTTTGATATATTAGAGGGGTACTTATTCTACGCAAACTGGTGAAATTCCCATTGAAATCTGATGTGTGGTTCTCAAGATATCAGCAGATCAAGTTGTCACATTTTCAACAGAAAGTGAACTTGAAGCA
>WURT03130002.1:0-11524 GCA_009936505.3 Holothuria glaberrima | reverse complement strand
AAGGGGTACATTTTCCACAAGCTCAACCCAGTCTCCTCATTTTATGCATTTCCATTCCATAGAAGATCAAAAAGCATGCCATCTACAATGTTGCACATTCATTTTAAGAGGACTTAAATGTTTCAGTATTATATCTTGAAAATCTGTTTTTGGTGTCCCGTTTACACGGGGAAAAATGAGCATATTTTGAACCGTAACTATTGTTAAGAATAATTGTTTTCAAACTTTTGACATGATTTGCACTTTTCCTGTACCCAAACATAATATGAAAAAGTAACAATTTCTAGTTAGCCTTTTAATTATGGAACTGGAAATTTTTCCCAAATGTCACAAGTTGACTCCCCTATTTATGGAATTACCCTTTTGTCAATTAGCTTATAGCCATTAAGCAGCTTATTTCTTTTATAAAATTTGGGACCCCTTGGAATGTTCTGTGGGCCATTTTAGTGCAGGTGGCGGGCACAGTTGTCTGTCTGCTGGCACTTTAGAACCTAGGCTCCTCTGTATTCTTCCCAAATGTATTGTGTAACTTTGTGCTAAATGTTTGTTCAGGAAACAGTTAAAATGCAGTGACTTGGTAAATTCAGTAGGCCTATTTGTTTTCACAACAATGATACACTTGAAATCAGTATTTACACTAGAAAATAAGGCTAAGGGGAATCTCCCCTTTCCAAAAAATCCAGGGGTGTTTTCCTTTTTTACTTTGAAAATGGTGTTGGAGGGGGTTTTCAAACATTTGAAGTTATTTTATCAACTTTTTTACATCCTTATAAATAATTTAGATGACTTAAAGCCTCTTACACATAGCACAATCTGTGTGACAAGGTTTTTCTGTTGCAATTTTTCTGTCATCTCATTATAAATTGTGGACAATTTTGCAGCTGCTGTAGAAGCAGGGGGTTGTCAAAAAGCAACTTCCTGATAGAAGCAAGCAGTTGCATGATGCAGTCCCAGTTACCAAACTTGATTGTGTACAGTATATTGAAGACCATCACTGGAGAAGTACTGCATGTGTATTTAAGGAAAATGTCAAAGTTCTGGACAGAGTCACAGGGGGATAAGCTTATTAAACTATTGCAAACCTTTACAAGTAGTTTTGAAACATCATGCAGCCATAAGAATGGGTGGCCTGTTTAATAAGCTTTTTGAATTCCTCTCAGATGGACGTTTTAAAAAATCCTTGAAAAAATTATGATCTCCATCAAATAGATGCACCATAAAATTGTGAAAGTACCCATGTTTGCAGTGGGGCTGAACCCTCCTGTGAATCGTCCTCCTTCAAAACCAGAGATCCATCTCCACTGTGTCTTTTGTGGGTGAGGATAGCCCAATCCAGCATTGCTAAAGGTGTTATCCTTTTGTTGGGATGTCAGCTGAAAGTCCAATGTTTAAAGTTGAATGGAAGTTAAAATTTCATTAGGTAGCTCTGGAAATTTGCTTGTAGTCGCTACTAGTTTGAACAGTTCGTATCTTACAACTAGTAAGTCGCCAGTCTCTTACTGCAGTGGGATCATGGATGGACTTGTCAGAGGGAGTGGTGTTGCATACCATCGAAGGGGTTTTTAGGAGCCAGCCACACCAACATTTTTTCTATGCTGAATTAATATACAAGAGCTCAGATGTTCTGCAAGTCCTGGAATCAAGATTCAGTAGAGGTTGTTGAAGGGCCTTTGTGAAAGGTAGTCAATAGTTTCAACCATACAGTCTGAAACTTGTGGTGACTCTGGTATGTGGGGAGCATGGCCCAAGCTCTGGAAGTCTTGGAAGTCCCTTTTACCTGGATGTTGATTGGGCCCAATTGGCATGGGCCCTCACTTTATCTGTTTCATCTGCATGAGGTAAAACCAGTTCCACAAGCCATTTGGACTGGGCTGTCTTTACAGGTGGGGTCATAAGGAGCCAGATGGATGAGGCACAGTCTGTTCAGAGAAGTGGTGACCTGGTCCTCTCCAAATACCACTTCAGTGCATGCACTGAGCAGGATAGTTTGGTCCTCTTAGATAGACAAGACCGTGGTATTAGGAGGATATCTTCTGGTGAAAAGGAGGATCTGACTCATTCTTTGTCGTAAGGTCTGTTAGGTACCATCTAGGAGATGTGCACCCTGGGGGCCAACCCTGATTAATCCCTATCTGGCGGTAAGGGTGTGAATCTCACTTCTCGCCGAATCAGTGGCCAGGAGGAAGAGGGTTTTCCATGTTAGCATTTCCAAGGGGATATTGTGCATCGTATCATATGGTGGTTCTGAAAGGGAATCTAGAACATTGTTAATAGAACATGACAGTGGCAACCTTTTTCTAGGGGTCTGGAGTTGAACGTCTCTTGTAGGAGCTAAACCACGTTGTGGTTGGAACTGCCTAAACATGTTTTGGCATTGAACCCCCTATGTATTGACACAATGGCCTGAACATGTTCTGGCATTGAACCCCCTATGTACTGACACAACGGCAGACTTGTAGTACAGATGGTGCTGACTTGCTTTCCTTCCTGGAATAGGGTGGCAATTGTCGAGGATTAATTGGCCTTGACTGCAACCTCTGCAGCCTCTCCTCAAAGGCTGGCCTTCTTGGTGTGTCCCCTGAGAGCTTACCAGCAAAAAGACCTAGGTCTTGCAGATTCTGGTGCCAACCCCCCGCTCCCACCACCAATTCTGTGACGATAGTTGTGGGGTATGTGTGGGAACTGGTAAGGAAGATTTACCAGGAGAGATAGTAGCAAGGGGGGGGAACTAGTGTCGATTCAGCCGTGTTGGAGCTGTACAAGCAGGACTGAGATTTGTGTTATTACACATTTACAGAACTTTATGAACAGTGCTTTCATTTAAAGATTTTTAACCCACAAGTCTGGGGAACCAGACTTCAACCCTTTTTTCAAGAGCCCTGTGATTTGTTAAAAGAAATGTTTTAATAATTTTCCTTATTACTGGGGAAAGAATCTTTCCTTTCCACTTATAGTTTTTAGATAGGAGTTACCTCTTGTCCACCAGGGCAAGTTGGAACGAGTAAACTTGCCATAGAAAATTTTCACTTGCCCCAGGCAATAAGGCAAAGTTTGTAAGTGCAGAGCCCTGACGTGTCATGTGGGCACATCACTACAAGTTGTCCTCAATCTCTTCATTCATATTTCACATTTGATTGGCTCTAGATACATATGGTAATTACTAAGTAGGACCTTTGATTTCTTCCAGTTTCTTCTTAACTATTTCCAGTTTCTTCCATTCTCCAAAACTCAAAATGAACTAAGTAAAGACTTTTATTGGATTTTGGGGGCATGGGCTGGGGGAGTGTGTTCAAAATAACTGTCTGGTAAATGAAAGCTAAATGTTAAAACTTTTTATGCCTTTTTAAATACAAGTGATTTTAGAATAAATTTGAAGTAATTATTTATTGCTTTCTGTTGTTCTTTTAGGTTTGTGTCATCACTACAACAGTCTCAATGAAAAATGGTTGTGTTCTTTTGTAAGGGTAAGGAAATGATGAATAGTTGAAGGTTCAAGCTTAAAGACTCATGAACTGTGAAATAAGAAACTGGTAATAGTGTGATTTCTGGAAGAGTCGTTACAACCAGCCATGGACTTCTTTCAAGGAATCAAGAAAGTACGTGCAAGGTTCAATTTTGAGGGGTCTGGTGAGGATGAATTGTCCTTCTCCAAGGGAGATATCATCACCGTGACGCAGATGGTAGATGGAGGTTGGTGGGAAGGAATGAAGGGAGAATCGTTTGGTTGGTTTCCATCAAACTATGTTAAAGACACATCAGGTGAGAACATTTATAGTTTTGATGAAAAGAGAAACCTAGATCTATATGATATGTCATGTAGATTTGCACTGTACAGTATACATTTGGACCGTAACCAAGTGTGTGGTTGGGAAACTCCCCCACCCACTTCCCTGGACAATTCCCATCCATGTCAACTCCCCTCTCCCCCAGAAAAAAAGAAATGGAAATCTGCAGTTGCCCAAGGTGAGAATTGTATGGGTTTGAGAATTGTCCTGGTAGGAATTTTCATGATGGGGGTGGGGAACTGTCTGGAATCAACCTTGTAAGCATGGTATGTCAAGATGGTTATATGTGGAATCTTGATGTTGGATGTCCCATGTCCAGAGGAAGACTTAAGTTTTGGTAATTATCAGGGGTCACCAGAGGTCAAATTGATACGTTGTCGTAATGGTGAAGGGGGGGGGGCCCATGGCGCTTTCATCAGGGAAGTTTTTAGTGGGAAAATTTGGAAATGTGGGAATGTCCTTGCCAAGTTGCCCATAGGTTTTGGAATTTCAACCTTGGGCAATTTTGGCAGAACTGTGTATGACAGGTTGTAAAAATTAAGGGATATCACACTCACTTGAAGGAAAATTCTTGTGCTTAATGCCTTGTGTGCAGATTGATTCAACCTTCAAACAGCATGCACTTGAGTTGATGCGATTAATCCATTGACTTTTAGTGTGTTCCTTGTGCCTTACTTGCCGAACTAATATCAAACTGTTGCGTAGCCTACTCTAAATTTTAGTGTTGTGCTGATTATGTAACTACAGTACAGCGTGATGATGCACTGAGGTCTTTGTAGTCTAAGTATTTTACTGTTAAATAGTCTCTCCTTAGGATCAAACTGCCACAGTATCACACAAACATGACAATGTATAGTGTAGGTATGATATATCTCCATACACAGATACGTGTAATAGGGTGTATGAGTTTAATGTATTTTTGAAGAAAAAGTATCGTATACTGTATTAACAGACCTGTACTGAAGAACTTATAGCTAAATATTTTGAAGGTTTGTAGAGTGGTTTACATTTGCCATAATTATTTTATGAAATGTATGCTAGTGTTGGACGTCTTTTGATTCAACAATGGAAGATAAGTACCCTCCGACTCTAGCTCTGCATACATGTATAGTGAGGACTGCAGTAGAGTTGAAATTTGAAAGGACTTCTAGGAGAGATTTATAGGCTTGAATTATGGTACAATATTTGAATTTGAGGAACACAAGAAATTACTTATGATAAGTGTGATTTCCACTTAAAAATTAATTATAGCCTAACAGTACAGTAAGGTGGCAGTACTGGGAGATTGAAAAAAACAGAAGTGCCTGTGGAAGCAGTTTTCCCAGACATCTTGAACAAGACAATGAGTGTAACAATAAATACTACAGAAAATTACTCATGGAAAGCAATTTACAATAGACAGAAGCAATAAACCTCTCAGAAGCAGTGTTAGTGATTCAGTACAGTAATTTATGACCCTCATGCTTCCTTTTTAAAGAGAATAAATATTCTTTGCAGTTTTAACATCATTTCCTAGACAATTCCAAATTTTTTCACCACTCCTTCGTTTTTAAACATTGCAAGAGACATTAAAAAAAAAGTTGTCAGATGACTTTAATAGTTTAATGAGAGTGGAAATCTTTATTGTAATTTGGATGATTAACAATGTTCAGGAGCCAATAAAGAGACCCTTTATATATTCATGAAAACTGCCACATGAATAACCACCTATCTTTAAATTAATTCAGTAAAGCTACATGATATAAGTTGCTTAATGTAAGTTGTTGGATAAAAGTTGTATCAAGTAATATTTAGTAATTCTACATCTAGGGATTTCATACAAAGTTACTGCAGATTTGAAGTTGAAGCAAACAGGTGTATCTCTGCAGCAATTAGAGCAATTAGACAGTGCATATAAGCCCCTGCAAGTCAATATTCAGTTACTATGGCTAGGCTTCTTCATAGCTATAACCTTAAGTTGAGGATCACTAGACTACAATTAAGACTAGCAGAAGGTGTTAGGTGATGATGGATATATGTACATCACTTTTGTTTTTGTAAGTTAGTAGTGATGTTTTACTTTTCAAATCTTCCCTTTGCTTAGAAGTGCCCTACAGTACTTCCACCAGTTCCTAGATTTTTCCTAAAATGTTAGGTCAAGTGGGGGAATTTTCCTCCCATTTCCCCTCCCTTCCTCCCTCTCTCCCTCCACTGAATAAAAAAAAAAATTCTGTTTGCACTATAGGCCTAATGCTGTTTCATGCTTCTATTTTTGTGCACTAAATTTCCATCTAACAACAATATCCCCAATCTAAAATATAGTTAGGTTGCTGTTATGATTGCAGTACCTCACACAATCATCCCTATATACTTTCACTGGAGGTATACAGTAGATGCTGTGAATAGACATGCACACAAAAGGTATTACACCAGCATACAAGCAACACAGGACTCACTGTTTACAGTTTATTGGCTGTTGGGGGTGGTGCATTCCTTTAGCTAATCCAATTACTACTACACCTCCTAGTGAAGTAGTAAGCCTGTTGAAGATAACTGAGCCCAGCAACACTGTTATGCATTGGTACTAGTACAGGACAGTACTGTGTCATGTTAAGTCACTCAGCCTGCACTTGAGTTAGGCCTACAGTATATGATTGTAGGCTTGTAGCAGAAAAAAAGAGGAAATTCCAGAGGGACAAATGAGTTTAACAAATTTGATTAGCAGTTTGGGATGCACTTAAAGGGGCTCATTGAGTTGGTTCATAAAATTCATAATTTTTTTCAGATCTGTTGAGATTTACTTACATCTTGATGGTAAATGATCAAACTAAGAGATTCTGTACATCTGACTCACAACTTAAATAGCAATGACAGGGTAATTAATGATTAAAATCATTTATTACAAATTTGTGACCAGACACTTTTCACCATTAGGTAGTAATCATATGCAATCCCTATTCACAAAAACTACAATTTCTCACATTTTTAGCAACTGTAGGAAGTGAAACATGAGTAATGAGGCTAATTAGAAGCATTGTCATGCAATGATTTCCTTCAAACTCATCACAAAAATAATTGATATCAACTCAATGAGCCCCTTTAAGGGCAGCCAGCCAATTTTAAAGGGAAAATGGCCATCATCCCAGTTTAAATCTCCTACCTCTGCATGTTAATCCAATTGACCCTTTCCTATTTAAGTTAGGGAAGGAAATGCCATGGTTTACCTCTGATGCAGTATTTATGTTCAGAAACATAATGCAAAATTCTTGTGAGAGGAAGCAAAATCGGATTTGTAAAAGGTGACATTTTAATAAGTTGGAGTGGCTGGATTTTTGAAGTCATGTTACAGTACTTGTCTGTACTACACAAAAAGGTACAATTTGATGATTACCTGCAGTATTGGTTTGAAATGATGGTAATAGTGGACCTGGGCCCTGTTTCATACCGGGTTAAAATCAAGCTTTGGTTTAATATCATTGGGACGATTGCATGGTAGATCAAACTTACAGATCGATCGTAACTGTTTGTGAAACAGGGCCCCGATGTTGAACACTGTTGTAATGAAACTCCAGAGCCCTGTTTCACGAAGAGTTATGATCGATCTTAACTTTGATCTGCCATGCAGTCATCCTATTGAAATCAAACTAAAGATCTATCTTACCTCTTTATGAAACAGGACCGGGGTCTTTCCTATTTGATCCTTGCAATTGTGTGATATTCCCTTAGTACTGTAAGTTTGTGCTTTTGTGGTATGTAGAATGTGTAACCTTATCCCTGGTTGATAGTTCTGCAAATTGTGTTCTGAGCACCAGTCATCAACTATACTGATAGAAGGTGATCTGAATTCACTGAGTTTCGTAAGTAAACATAAGGATAAATATCACTGAAACTATTAGTCATATTTCCTTAGATGGAAAAGTATGTTGTTTTTATGACCAAAGGAAAACAGAGTAGCCCATGCTGATGTGTATTCTAAAGTTCATGGATGATAAGCCAGTAAACATAAATAATGAATCCCATCAACGTTTGTACTTTCTACCATGCTGAATAAAAATGATTGTTCTCTTTCTGAAATAAAGTAGAACTCAAAGGTGTTCCTTTCCTTTCATAGATGCAGTGTCCAAATTTTGGATGAATCAAATGGTAGTCCGGAGGACAACCTCCAGGGTAATATTTGGTTGTCCTCCCGAGAAAAAGGTCGTCCTCTAATTGAAACTTCAGTTATAATTTTAGTTGTAGTTTGCGTTATACTTAAAAATCGCCACATTTTACAAATCTTAGTATCACACAAACTTCTGTTCTGTGCGCAGGAAACTTCAAACCTGCTTTAGGTGAAAGTATTACAACGTTACGGGGCGTATGAAATTTCCTTTGTAAGCGTAGATTAACAACATTACAATTTCGCACGCTAAACCATTACTATGAAAAGCAATCTGGGAACAGCCTCCCAGGTTTCTGTTCATAAGCAAAACTTTCGGCGCAACATACTTTCCCGGCTCTCAGATTAAGCAAAATCATTGTGTGATTAGTACAAGGCCCTGTTTCCTTCTCTCATGTAAGGTTTAAGGTTCTAATTACGAGTTATAAAACTGAGGAACAAAAGCACAGGCCGTTAAAACTTCGTGCAAAAATTCGGTCATAATATTGGAAGTTTGCATCGCTACGAAAGCAGCTTGTGACATGTGTTTCAAAGTACTGTACTCTGGCAGCGCGATCGTAAAATGCACGCAAACTCAGTGGGAGAATCTCATAAAGGAAACTGCATGTGAGAAATTTTACACACAAAATGCTCCATTGAATGATGTCGCGAGTTGTGATTGGCTGGTTAGTATCGACCCACTCACAATGGTTTTTATATAGATTCTGCTTGTAGCTCAAGAGTAAACCTGCGTAGCAGGTCTCTTTGGCAGTTTTTGTTGTTTTTTCGCAGTGAATTAATGATCTCAACATAAACATTACGTGTGCTACTCGGGCTACAGTGCTTAAAAGTCGGAATACATATGGAGCCCAAGTATACATTTCGTTTCATTTCATTTCATTTATTTGTTTTCACATCATACATATGTACAAACATATACAATATTTACATCAGTTTGAATAAATCCTTTAGTTATGATGTGAAGGAAGTTGAACATTGACTTTGTAAACAGTTTTGCAATTATCGGAAATGAACACAGAATCCATCTGGCCTGCGTGTTAAAATTTTTAATTACGCTGTATGGAATTTACGCTGACAGGATTTCCTCAGTCGTCCAAAGGACAACCTTAAACAACAGTTTTGGGATTAGTAAGTCGTCCGAGGGAAATTCTGGTCGTCTCGAACGACCGGACGACCGTAAAATTTGGATGCTGAGATGGCTCCCCCAACCACCCCCTACCCCTCCCCCATTGGATAATTTTGCATTCAGTTTGATACATCTGTTTACATACAACTTGTACAATATTTTAAGGCCAATGTGAAAAAAAAAGGCATGGTTAGTGAAACTGGTATTGGTCAAGTGTTTGTCTGGTCAATTCTTTGAGGTGGATACTGCAGAGCAAACTTTGTATATCAGTTTTGTGGGTGTTAGAGCAAATACTATTAGAGTAGAAAGTTGCTATTTGAGGAAACTGTACAGCATGCATGCACACACCACTAGGAAGTACTCTGTGTACACAGATATCTTGACCCTTTATAAATAAATAAACTGATGTCATTGGCCACACAAAAACCAAGTCTGAGGTTGGAGTAAATAATGGTCAGGGAATAAACTGACTGGCTTGATTACGAAGGCCAACCCTATTTATGTGCAGACCACTCTTGTACAGTCTTGTGTTTCTCTAATGGTACTTTTCTTGTTATGTGTGTGACATTCATTGTGGTCAGGGAAGCCAGCCTAGTTAGGTGAGTGAGTCATGCATTGTGGTTAGATAGTTTAATGACCCACAACAGTACACAGATAGCGTTGGGCACTGTTTACAAACAATCCTTACAATGGGGACCTAATGTGTACAGATATTATTATGTGTGACTCAAGTATGCCATATATAGTGTAGCTCTGTTAAAGCATAATGCAGCCTGTTATATTAGGGGCATGCTTAGACAAGGCAGCTGTCTTTTCCTATATAGGCCTACCTAGTGTAAGATATCCCAATAGGAAAGAGTAAATGGTCTGTGACCTGTTTGAAAGGTCACATGTTGGGGCCTTGTTGATTCTGGTGGTGAAGTTTGGTATGTGGAGGCCTTGAGATAAGAAAAGTTGAGTGACTTCAGTACAGGGAGGCTCTCTAAAATTTGTATAAAAACATCCTTGAGTTGATGTAGAAGATGAAACAGGGAGCTACTAGAGTGCAGACCTGTAGCTCCCTGGATGAACACTGTCATTCCAGCAGGATTTTCTCCTGGAGTAGGAAGGGGGTAGTGGTTGTGATGTTTTTCCTGAAAAAAACTCCTACTCATCACTCCAAGTACATTTTTGGTTAGGGCTAGGGGCCACCAAAATTTCAAACTACTCATTGATTGGGATATCACACAATGCAGAGAGAGAGTATACTGATTACACATTAGGGCCCCTATACTCACCAGGATATTGCCTTGAGCATTAAACTAGGTTTGCGTCTGCATAATGAGTGGCTTAAGACAGTTCTAGAACAAGCTACTGTATAAGTGTCTTAGTTTGGTTACAAACTGAGCCGTAAAACCTCATCTAACTAACTTAGTTGCCCAGTGAAGTGTAACTGGGATGAAAAATTTGCCCTCTGAAGATGAACCAAGAAATTATGTATGTATACATTATCGCATGACCCCTATTGCAACTCCCTCTCCTCCCTTGGGAAGGGGGCTTCAAGGCTGTGTCATATCCACTATGCCAGTGACTGTGTGACATGACCTATGCACCAAAGTTGATTAAGGATAAGAAATAAAGTTGAATTTGAGCTTTGATCAAGCTGCACATATGAATGTCTACATATTTTTTATGCTTTTGTATATAGGTCAGTCATTGTCTAATACACAGTAGTCTGTAAGTTATTTAAAATTGAGTTTGTCAATGTCCTGAACAGCATTACAGTATTAGCAAAAGTATTTTCCAGGATGTTTATCATTGGGAAATGCTATTTTTTTTGGGGGGGGGGTTAATTTCAGTTTACATCACAAACATGCTTAGACCTTGCTACATTTCCTGAGCAATTTAAAATATTGGAGGCCTCAAAACTATCACCAACATGCTGAATTTTGAAGGAAAGGACAGGTGACTAGGCAGGTGACCCACCCGACAAAAGACTTATGGTCACATGTGGAGCACAGTGCTAAAATAACCTCTGAATACCTTACTTTGCTTGTGAAATAATGCTATACTGTACTGTAGATCTGTGGCAAGGGGCAAGTAGAATGAATACTTTCACCAGTGAGTTGCAGGGGATTTGTTCTCAAAGAACTTGGGTTTTACTGCGGTTTGTTGTGCCCTAATATATGTCAGAATACATGGCACAGAGAGAAGGATGTGTTCACTTCATTATTCATCTTCATTTGGCCATAACACCTTGAGTATTGATAACAAACCTGGTAAACAGATTGTTGTAAAAACTAAACAATAACAAAGATTGGTATCTCAGATGAAAACCCACAGCAGGTATGTGACAGTACCCTACTTGGCACTGACTATCCATTCCAACAGTGCTTGCACAGTGCACACAGGTTTTCAGTGTACTATAAGCCTGTTAAAGTATCATTGAATGTAGCCTAATAGGAAGCAGCTCTTTGATCTGGTTTGGTGAGGCAG
>WURT03129991.1:0-11525 GCA_009936505.3 Holothuria glaberrima | reverse complement strand
GACCAAATTTAAAATAACTGAGAGTTCTTTGTATAAAGGGCCACTCAATTTTGTCGAAAGCCTTTTCAAAATCGATTTGGAAAAGAAAGCTTGGGATTACATTTTCTTTACAATAATTCAGTAAATCTAGAAAAAACCTTATATTTTCCCTGATAAATCTTCCTTTTAAAAAACCCGTTTGTTGGGGACCCCCATTGGGGTATCTTGTTTTCCTCGGGAGAATTGGTCAGGGGAGCCACCATTTTGCCCATTTTACCCACAATTTCATGCTTTCATTGTGTACATTTTCAATGGCGAATGATGTTTGAAAGCTTTTGCAAAGTTTAGCATTCTTACGTTATTCGAGAGAAATAAATGGGGAACCTTTCAAAGGCGAGAATCTCACTATCTGATAAAAAGTACGTAATATTTAATACTCTACTTGAAGTAGTACAAATACGAGAAACCGACGTATTGGTAAATTGGAAACTTTCAATTGTTATTGCTGTAAATTTGTTGTATAGCCTAACATTACAATTAAAGAACAACACTGTCACTAAAAATATTTGATTCAGCATTTCAAAAGGCTATCCCAATTCATGTTTATCACTGAAGACACGACGTGATTGTCATCCACCTTTGTAAAAACTATTTGGTTACTATGACCAAATCAAAAGTACGGTAGTTACGGTTATAGCAATCTCATTCTATAAGAGAAATGTGAGATAGAGGGCACCAGACAGTTGCGAAAATATTTATTCAATGATAAAACGTCGGTATGTGGAGACACTACTAGTCGTCCAAGGAGGGGCCAAAACATTTGCCATTATCGGGTAAAAGGTAATCTACGGACAAAGATGCATTAAAATTTAGGAAACTGCAGTAAGCCTCTCCCAATTGGCATAATCTTGTACCCTTATGGTATAGAGACAGGCTATTGGTAGTTGTGTCCGAATTCAACTCTGACTGCAGTAGTGTTAACTGAATGCTGTTCTTTGTTTTCTCTTTAAAATATACCTATTTTACCTGCAAACACATGCCCGATAGCAACAGGTAAAACATAAACACCATTCAGAGAAGGCATTCCAAGGGGAAAATATTGCCAAGTAACATTCTTATGTCATTAAAAATATGATTTATGTTTACAGGATGATAGAAAATTCGACATAAAGCGGCATGATGTCCTTTTTGATATAAAGTTTATCACAGAAAATATTCCAATATAATTTGTGGTTCAAGAATGACTTTTTAGCCCAAACTTACAAAATTTCAGTTTTTTCTAGTTTCAGTTTCAACAACTTTATTTCGGTCATTTATATACAGAATTCATTCAATATTTACATACATAAATACAGGTGACAGACCGGGGAGTATCCACAGGAAGCTTGGCAAAGCTTATAAACGTGGGTACCCCTACAACAGAAAAGAGTACAACTTAATAGATTACAGAAAATCAAAAAAATATATATATATATAAGACAAAACACTGCAATATCATAAGAAGAACCTGGTACATTTCAAAGATAGAAAATGTCATAGGCTGTTGTTTGTATAAAAGCGATTTAAATGTCTTTTGAACATGTGTAGAGAAGTACATTGAATAACTGAAGAGGGAAGGGAATTCCAAACACTGGGAGCTACATAACGAACACAATAAAGGGAAGACTGAAGTCTATAAAGCGGTGTTGTCACGAGGTTGACTGAGCGAATGTGATATGAATTTACTTCACAACACATCTTAAAGTAATCGCGAAAGATATCTGATAATTTTTTATCAAAAAAAGTTAAAAACAAAAATTCCACATTGATAACGATTTATATCGTAAATTGACAAAAGGTTCAACTTTTTAAAGAGTGAGGGTGTATGCTGAAGAAAATGCGTATCAAAATATACCGGATTACTCTTTTTTGAAGAATAAACAATGGTTGTAACTTAGACGGATAAGTAGAGCCCCGAACAATATTACAGTAAGATAGAAAAGGAAGGATGAGAGTAATGTAGAGAGTAATGAGAATTTTCCTAGGTAAAGTAGTGCGTAGACGGCCGATAATTCCAATATTTTTAGAAATTTTTTTAGCAACAAAAGAAATGTGGCCTTTCCACGTTACGTGCTTATCAATTAAAACCCCCAAGAATTTGGCACCATTAGAAAGCGGAACTTGAGTATTACAAAGATTAAATGATTGAATTGTGGTATCAACTGGTTAATTGACCGAGTTGAACAATACTGAAGTAGTCTTCCTGACCTTTAGTGAAAGCTTATTAACACAAAACCACTAGTAAACCTTTACGAATTTGGTCTGAACAATTCCAAAAAGATGGTTGATATCGGGATGTTAATAAAAAAATGTTTGTATCATCAGCGTAACTAATAACATGCAGGTTACCGCGAGCTCTGTGTTAATCAATGATGCAACATCCGTAAATCTCCCAATGCATAGTTTTGTAGTGGAAATAAAACTACAGCTTTAAATTATAGGTAATACTGAATGAAAATTAGTGAGACTGAATGAAAAAAGAGATATTCAATTAACCTTAACCTTTCCATCCCCTGCCGGACCAAAGTAAGGTAGATTTCTTATCCAAGATCACTGTACGGTTTTCCCATCTGAACTGTCCTTCCAAAAAAAGAAAACAAATTTGATTTAAATTGTTGAGTTGGTAAGCCACCCGAGGTGAAATTGTATATTTTAAGCCATGTAGGCCTCTCCCTCATTCCTGATTGCCAATCTTTGTCAAACAACTACTATTCAAAGACTGAATTATCAAGGTCTGAATTATTATCAATTTAAACAGGTGTCTTTCAATATTCTAAAAAGAATTCTTCGAACTGAGCTCAAAATTTTTTACTATAAAAAGGATGTAAATGAAGTCACCAAGTCGATGTAGACTGGCATTCCCTTCAACATTTGTTAACTGTCCATAGTCAGATGCCACGAAATCGCATCTAAGTGTTTTACATCGAACTTTTCCCAGGCGACGACCTTCATATTCCCATCAGTGGTAGTGACAAAGGGCCATGGCTAAAATTTACCTGTGTAATGCAGTTTATTTCCATGTTGTCTGTAAACATGACATACTGACAGTACAGATAACCATCGGTGGATAACTTCAACTAAGATAAACGGTAAAATGTTAACCCCCAAAAAATCCGCGGGTCGATTTCGGCTCTCTCCTATCGCCTAATATTTCTACCTGCAGGACAGCTTAAGTGAAATATTTCTTAGAAATCCCAAGCGCCTTGCAACATCAAAGGGAACTTGCCTTTGGTAATTACTTTTGGAATACAACTGGTGATCTTCGAAATCTCTTCATCTGGTATTTAAGATTACTAGGTTATCTGGACATAGTCAAAATTTGACTGAATTTGCCTCATTCTGGTGTCAACAATATCGTCCCGTCCCCCAAACTTGGACATTGATCCTATTAGGGACCCATGTGGCAACGATTCACACCTCGGGGGGTCCCTGACATCAGCAAAACTGAAAAACAATCCTCCCCTGACTGTGATCAAGCCTTCACGCTTTCGTTAACTCTGGGTTAAAGATTTGTTTCATGATTTAATTACATAGGCACAGGAAAAGGGGGGCAGAGGAGGCCACCGCCCCCACTCTCGATGGTGGGGGCGAAAGCCTTGTTTGGCCCCCCCCCCCTCACTTTGGATGACACGCTGCAAAAATATGGCGTTGAATAGAATGAAACTACTTCAAAGTTTGCCAAACATTGCATTTTGCATCTAGGGCACTGTATATAGTCAAAAAATTTCAAAGGGGAGGGGAACACCCCTCCCCTAAGAACCCTCCCAGGACATTGGTCACTAACATCCACTTCCGCCCCTCCACCACTTTCAAACAGCTTCCTACGCCTATGAATTACTACCCTTGGTGAATGTGTAGGTCTACCCTTTATTTCCTTTTGTTTCGTTTTCACTCCATTTATTTGTTTTCCACAACAAGTGATTTCAATATAACACAGGATAGTGAAAGATGAGATCATACATTAACATGATGTGAAGGAAGCTAAAAAAATCTAGGGAGCTTTTCGGGAGCTTACTCCCTAACGTAACAAATATAGAAGACTAAGACACAATAGTTGCACAAAAGTTACAAAGATAAATTCATACCATTTCTAAACAGGGAAAACCCGTGTTCACAATATGTTCCCCAACCCATTCTCCTCCAGTTGCACCCACGCCACTTCATAAGACAAATTTCGTCCTTTAAGTTAAAGTATAACTGCAGAAACATTACAATATAACTTTAATAATACGTGCTTATATAATATTTAACAATTTTTTTTAAATGAGTGTATGCTTGGCATAGAGATCAAAAAGCCTGGTAAAGAGTTCCTTACTGCTTGGTAACGAAAAGAAATTTGTGAAAAGCGAGTAAGTGTAATAGTGGTTTCATGCAAAATGAGCATGAAGGGTATCATATCCATATAAAAAACTATTTTGCTCGAGAAAGTACTCGGTAAGACATTATTCAGAAACATTTACGTAAAGCACGAAACCGAGAGATTTCGGATATCATCCAATTTCAAAAGACTCAATGATTTAAAAATAAGACTGGTTGCATATCTTGATCCAGCCATAAAAATGTGCCTATAACGTCTCCCTTCTGCAAAATAAACAAAGTTTACATGACAGGAGCTAGCGCCAGACCAAAATTGATGAACAATAGGTTAAGTGGGGATAAATTTAAGATAGCCAAATCATTCGCAAAACATTCTCAGGAGCTGTATACTTTAATACTCAAACAGGTGAGGCAAAAGGTCACAGGAAAATCCTTCAACGGATGGTGATTTTCAGGTCAGCAATTGAGAATAAAGCGCTAGGGTCGTCGAAGACAAGTGACGTACGATGATAAAAAAAGGTTCAAAGTTTCTGAGTTAAAATGCCTTTGGCTATCGTCTTAGGACTTCTGATGAGTAAAGGACAAAATGGTGACGAAACACTTTGAGATATCAGAACACCTGCTATATTTTCCATTATTACGTTGCAGAGCTGGTACGATGTTTTCCGTCTTTCACGTCGATAACAAAGATCGTTCCGTCTAAGGTCTAAGATCTTTTGACCTTATCATGTTTTCTAAAACAAGAAAAGAGGTGTTGTTTCTCAGGTTTAAGATCCTCGTTGACAAATATCTCGGTACCCTTGAGAGAGGCACTGGCTCTGTAAAATTTGGCAACTACTGAGCGAGGTTTGGTATAGTTAATAGTCTTTCCAGAGATGACATTGGGTCTCGGAGTAATGCGCTGTGAAAGATATTGACGATATTGGAGATTCATTTTGTCCTTTGCTAGATTAATGGCGATTTCGTCACTTGATTCGTTGGAGGACTTGGAAATACCATGTATTCTTAGCCAATTTCTCCTTGAATATATTGCTTCTGGACCTCGAGCTTCCGGACCACTTGAGAAAGTTTGTGTTGTATGCCAATATGATCCCACAGAACTGACGGTCGTAAGAGTTGGCAATGAAGAGGGAAAGTCTGACAACGAATTGGGAGATACGCCCTTTTTGCAACTTTATTTTTATGGACGTCTCAAGGTTGACTGGTGCACTGAAAAAAGTGCGTACCTGCAGATAAGAACAAAAATAAAGGACAACAAAAGAAAACGGAAAAAAGTGCTGTCAATTAGCTTTAAAAAATTGACAGCACTTTATTCGTTTTCCTTTTGTTCTTCTTTAGTTTCCTTCTGTAAATGTACAGACATTTTAGACATTTTTAGAGTGTACTGGGTATATTAAAACACAGGAGTTTACTTTAAAGAAAACAGTAATCGAGGACTGTTTTAACAAAATCAGATTTTAAGGAAACTTTAACCTTTCTCGATCAAATTATGTCAAATTCAAGTCCCCAGAACGTTGCAAATGACTTGGTCCTTGGCAGCTCCCTGGACTTGGTATATTAAATCACAGCTCCCTGATTAAATGGAATATTTGTAAAACGATCTTCTAGGTCAATGAAACTCAAGTGAGGGAGTAGGTGCAGCTGGTGAACACCTCGTTTATGAGCTCTGATTTATGATTAGATAAACTTTAGGCTGACGGGTATTTTATTAGACTCCACGACTGTGTCTTCTGTGTGATCAATTTCTCATGAATGTCTGTAAAGGTAGTGTCTAGTTGTGTTTGTTTTGTAGCTAGTTCTAGTTTAAAAGCGTCGTGCAATCCATCACAAACATGTTCTTTAACTGCTCCTACAATAACAGGAATCAATAATGTAGTTAATTTGCTCATAAACTCCTCAGAGCTTAGGACCATAGTCAATTGATTTCGGTAAGATGCGATAGCGCTTTGTTACTCTCGGTGGAAACGGTAGGCTCCTGGCTAGGCTCACTGTCTCGAGACTGGCTTCTCGTGGCAGGACGATCAGAAGCAGCTTTTGTACTTGCTGTACAACTCATAATTCATCAACTAAGTCGTAAATGATTGATTAACCTAAACATAAAGGCAAAATTTCAATATGTGTTTTTATTACTGTCATTTCATTCAAAGAAATACTATGATGAAGACGGGAGGTGTTTGCCCAACCCCATTTTTTGAGAAGGGGATATGAACTGAAAAAGCTTGGGAACAACTGAATTAGATCAAAGTCGTAAATTAACCTCAGTTACCCATATGTAAATTTCAATGAGTTTAACTTTGCCTTTTCCATTAGTGACTCTTCAAAGCATACGGCTGGATCGTTTCCGGTTGTCGTTTACCTTCAAATAACAAGTTTTAGCAAATTTTATTGGAAAAATACATTTTTAACATTTTCATGGCCTGTCGTCTTTATTTCAGCTAGACCAGCTATTACATTGACGGGTTTTTGATGGCGTGGTCAAAGTTGACAAGAAATGAACTTGGAGCTTTAGGTGTTTACTCGTTGTCAACAAAATTTACCTCAGATGTCAACGATGATTCTCCTGGCATTGGTTACTGTCAACAAGAACTTCCCCTGAAGTCCATTTCCTGCCTCACTCCAGAGAAGATAGCCGAGGCGATCCACATATTTCGACGACTGTTTGGAAGGCGTGGTAGTTTCTCACTGAGTGACTTGATGAGCATCCGTCAAACGCAAGAGTTTGTGGACTTTAATCTCATCGACCATTTCAACCGACTAGGTGAAATGTTGTCCTTCCTACAACATTACCCCCAATATTTCGTAATCAAAAATGACACGGTAAGTATGCCCTACAACTTTACAGAAGACGGATTGATGAAATTTGTGAAGAAATATCGAAGTCCGCCGAAGCAGCGGTCCCAGGTCCCTTACGAGCTAATCGAGTCAGTCAGTCAATGCAGACGTCACGTTGCAAAACTGAAGAATCGAGCCGTTCAAGATAGCCCTTTGGTGATTGCCTTGGATTGTGAGGGAGTCAAACTCGGTAAGGCTACGGTAGGGATGATGGTAGCCCATAATTAATTGCTTGAACCTCAAGAATCTTGTACGTACACGGAAAGGGAAATGACCATACTTTTTCAGAATATTCCTCGAGAGATTTTCGTTATTTATATAGCCTTTAAAGTCGGGATAATTATCCAGATATTAATTTATTGCCAAATAATCGACACATTATTCCGACTTAAGTAAATCCCATCGATAGGAACAAAATCAACCTTTACAGTGTCACCCCGGCCTCTTTACTTTGGTAGTTAAATCTTGATTCCTTGTCGAAGGCGGAAAGAATCTATGCAATCACGTGGCTTATGTATGAATGTGTGGATGTTTGTAAGTTCCTTTGTACCGTTTATCTTGTTCAATATCTGAAGAAAGCAAGGCGAGATACTTTTCATACATACTATCCGTAAAAGTAACCACAATCAGCATATTTTTTGGTGGAGGACAAAGGTCATACCAGTCCACCATAGGTCAAGTGCCAAAAATGTAGCATACCTTATTTAGGAAATAGGATAGATTGATACAGCGCATTAAGAAGGGGTATAGCTGGTATTTGGGCCCTACCATTATGTTAGAGGTCAAAACTCATCTGAAGTCACAGTAAGTGAAAATATTAGAATCTTGTTAGTTACCTGTAAACACAATATGTCCAGACAGGACTAATGGGTAACATATTTATTATTGGTATTGTGGATTTGTCATAATGAAACAAAAAAAGTCTACTGCTCTCGGTGGAGTTAGAGGTCGTTTTAAGATTATCAGATGTTAAACTCGATATCCCAAAAAGGAGTAACAGTGAGGTTAAAGATCTCAGCTGTATCTGTTGGAGGTCAAAGGTCATACGAGGTCACTAGAAGACAAAATGTTAACACTATGTCCCAGAAATAAAACTCCGGTAGATCATTCTTTGAGTCATAATTAACAAAACAGTTGGTCATTTCCGATGGATCCGAAATATGCTGCATACCTAAGTGTATACAAAGTAACATCACAACGAAACTGTGAATTTGAAATTCCAGAACCACAAGATATTTTCTTTCGTCAAGGAATCATCAAACCTATAGGCTTTTTGACTATTATTACTATTCATAATTTGAATATCCGTCCTTAGTCATACAGCCTTGACTTCGATACCAGTGTTGTTGAAATTACAATTAATGTTACTTGTTTGAAACGAAGAGTGTGTATTATGTAACTAGTACCCTAGGGGTGCTTATCTCATTTGTCCCTATTGATCCAGCAGTTAAATAGGAACATGTGAAGTACATTGTACTCGAGCGCGCCAAGAGATTGTGTTAGGGAAAAGTTAAGGTTGAACACTGGTTACATTGTGCTGTTCTGTTCATTTGATTAGGATTGTCTAAACATTAGAGCACTAAAAATGCAAATATTACCAAATGATATTAAAGAGCTTCTGTGACATTAGCTTGTTCCAAACACGTTCATATATTCACCCTCAACTTCAGATATTGCCAGTTTGTGATTTGTGGAGATACTTTAGCCTCTCTTTCACACAGAATCCATTATCACAGACACTTCTTTACCTTAAACTTGCACAGAGGGCAGATATTCAAAAAGTCGTTTGAGCCGATTTCAATACAAAACAAAAAAACAAATGGACAAGAGAGAATGTGCCCTTCCGACTTTTCTGATGAATCTTAAATTCGCAAAAAGTTGTCTTTTTGTATGTATGCCACCATAGGGATACCATTATATCCAGCGTCAGGTTTTAGGTCATTATTCCCCTTCATTGCAGTGAAGACCTGTGTGGAAAAATGAGGGTTAATGGACCTAGAGGGAAGAATTACTGTGTGAAACAGTCAAAGTCAATTGCAGCATTTCTAAAATATGAGGGGATATATTACCCCAACCCCACTTTTTTCGCCTATGCATGTTTACTAAGAGACACAAGTCATGAAATCCCTCGGGTCGAAACTGTGATGTAACAATATTGAAAGATGCATGTTCTTCCACTTTTTACTGTAAACATATGCAAACTGATATTTACCGCGAGTTGTGGGCTATTTAGTGCAAGAAAATGTGTCCTGAACTTTAAATGCGTGTACTGGCGGAAAGTCGAACTTGACCTACATTCGCTAGTAATTCTCAACGGGTTGCAATATCTTCGTGATTGATCTTAATTCGTAACAAACGACTTGGAGGATCATCGTTTAGCTTTAGCTTCACGGATGTCACGTAAATCGAAAGACACGTCGCGTCACCATATGACCTTAAGCCTGAAGTGTGGGCAACCATTGTGGCAAACTTGACTACTCAACTTACCATGTCAGTTCCATTCTTGCGTAACACCATGAACGCTGTTACTTTAAGTTTGCATTTCCGTCTTGATACCTTCTCAGTTCAGATGAGAAGACTGGAAAATCACCATTCACCTTCAACGAATAAAAAAAAAATGAGCGTGCATTCAGTTATTACTCTTTAACATACACACTTATACGTACAGTAAAAGTGTATAGTTAGTTTCTAAGGACAACGCTATACCCATCTTTTTTACAGGTAAGGAAGGGCCTCTAACTCTTCTTCAGATAGGTACAATGGAAGGAGAAGTCTTTATTTTCGATATACTGGCCACTCCTTACAGGGAGGACATGTTCATTAGTGGTGGACTGAAAGGACTCCTTGAAGATAAGAACATACTTAAGGTTTGTATGGTGAAAGTAGCATGACTGTATCACGGCATATGGAAAGGAACAAACCACAGGACTACAGGACTTAATTGTTGCGATTTAGAATATTTCAATTTTGTTTTGTCCGTTGAATACGGGCCATTTTAAAACTAACCTCAACAGGACTTTCTAGACTGACAATTATTATCCATTTGCAAAACTGGAACAGAATCTGTGCTGTTCATAACATTTGGTTATTGATACTGGTAAAACCAAAATGAACAGTGGCGTCCACAGTCATCTTTCTTAGACAAATTTCAGACAAACAAAGATGAACACTTAATTGTAGAGACTCGATAAAGGTGGAGAGGGACTCACCTTCTGGCTTCTCGTAAATAGGACACTCTTGCAGCACCAGCGAAGAAGTATTTATTTCAGTTTTTGCAATATAAAAAATTTACTTCAAGTCTGAACAAGAAAATGTGCTATTTGATTTCTTTTAATCAAAGCTGTGTAGTAGGCCTGTAGGGGAAAAGTCTAGCGTAAACACTCTTAATACCAAAATATACTGTTTACTGTTTAACGCGGTAAGTATAATAGACTCATTAAGTGTTTACAAACAAATGCCGTCACGACTGGGCGTCAGAAGAGTTGGTAAGGCGTGCTTACACTGTCGTCACAATGAAAGGTAGATTCCAATTCGCCTACTTTCTGCGTGCAATCGCTCAAACGTTCACACGCGCAACACCTAACATATACGCATGTGTTTTTGCGCATGCTCTATGCCAACCAATGCCAACCAGTGACGTAACCGTGAACAGCCTAATATTCATTTTTCTTGAGTTCTGAACCTGATGATTTTTGTTAATCAATACTTTCATATTACATGAATAGCATTTTTCCTGTTTCAGGTCATGCATGACTGTCGTAGCGATCAGTGCGCACTCTATTTTCAATTCGGAGTGATCCTTACCAATGTGTTTGATACATCGGTGAGTACAGAAACCACAGGGATGGCAAGCGGGGGACCAGGGGCGTAGCTCCCGTCCAAACGTTATGGGGCCTAAGTTACGTCCCCACTTTTAAAGGAATAAAACCTCTTGTTTGTTACTTCTGTGAATTATATTGTTTAGCGCTTTTTAGGATAATATCGAAGGTATGTTAAACATTGCATCTATAGGAGATTGAATATTTAGTTTCGTTACCTTAGACCCCCTCCCCAAGAACTGCAGTGTGACACATTCAGCACCTCTACAGCTTAACCAAGTACAGCTTTCTTTGTCTATAATAGAACCGTAATACTAACAAACAATCCAGTTGTCTCAGTAACATTCCTTTACAGTGGTAAAAGTATAGACACACTTTACCTTTTGTGGTATTGCTGAAGTAGCCTACCCATGTACAGTACACCTTATATTAAACTGAGCGCCATTCATGGTTATTTGAATATTTTCAACTATTCTTTAGTCATTGTCAAAAACCTAGTGATACGATGTAGCGCTTAACTAATCCTTCATATATATATAT